>JAZBGY010001408.1:0-22569 GCA_037414755.1 Lydus trimaculatus | reverse complement strand
AAAACAAATCACACATATTACTCATCAAACTTGTACTTTTTTTTTTGAAAATAAATAAAGTCACAATCACTACCACAATAATATTTAGACTCAATTTATTAAAAATTCCATTATTTCCTGTTTTTAACGCATAATTGACGGTTGTATCTTCTTTTTTTTTATAAATTAATTATATTGTTTAGATTTTAAATATAAATTGAGCCTATTCCAATTATTCCATAATTACATATTTATAAACAAAAATATGATTGCACGCAGTGCATTTTACTACACTTTTTCTTTGTTCCATTTTTTATTATTATTAAAACTAAATTATACCATTTGGTAGCTTAAATTATCGCATATTTTGTACTAAAACTACCAAACGATTTAAAACTAAACATTGAAGTGACTTAATAATAATAATAATCATCGTAAAAATCAGTCAAATAAGTTGAACAAACATAAAACAGAAACCGATTCTTTTTGCAAAAATTGCAAAAATTACAAAATTAAAATTAGAAATTTAAAAAGTTAACACAAATATATATCATTTATTTCATGAGGATAAGAATTAAAAAAAAAAAATTTAAATAAAATTGTATAATTGTTTTCATAAACGTTTCAATGTTCGTTTTTTGTCTTTAAGTATTTTCTTCTTTTCAGCTGTTAATTGTGGTTTATTTTTATCACCGGCATGTTTCTTTGCTAATGGTCCTTCACCGTTCACGCCCATCAACATTTTCTGAGGCTACAAATTCAAATAAATTTAATAATGATGGTAATTGCAAAAAAACGTAAATACTTGTGCATGTATTTCTGTCATCATTTTGGCTCTTTGTGAATAATCATCGTAATGTTCTAACAATAATTTGCCAGCTTCTTCATTCAATGCTGATTCAGCATTTGGTACAATCAACAAACATTTAATTGTCTACAAACAAATCAATATAATTATGATAGAAATATTGTTTTAATATTATCGATAAATACTAGGAGTATATGTTTAATGCCAAGATCTGGTTTCCAATCTTTTTTCAACGTATTTACACAAATCTCACCATTAGCTGCCACATTTGGATGAAAGATTTTCGTTAAAAAGAAAGCTTTCGGTGGCTCCTGTGGGAATCCTTTACCTAATGTTAATTTAACTTTAAAAACACCCGAAAAATACGGTGTACCTAAAAACACACCCTATTTACAATTTGGTTATCTTTTTATTATTATTATTATTATTATTATTATTAAAACAAAATTTTGTCAACCAACCAGCAGGACCATCAATAAGTGCTTGAATATCAGTAACATCATCATCATTAATATGAACTTTAATGCCTTCCGGTGTATTAGAGACTAGTTCTTGCATCTCTCGGACTACGCCCCTTATTATTTGGGGCGATAAGTTTTCAACATTATTCGACATCTAGATCCACACAAAAAATTAATCACAATTTTTTTTTTTTTGTATACGAAATTTATCGTAATTACTTACAGTTCCTGATGTGGACATTTTTATAAAATAAATTCTATTATCACAATAATTGGGTGTTTAAAATTAATTTCTTGTTGTTAATTATTTATGACAAAAAAAAAACAAAAAAATCTCCCATAAAACAAACACACCACCGAGGAGACGTCATTTGTACAACGCTTGTGTCGTTTCTAGAGATGGCTGGTGGAAAACAAACGATTAACAAAATTCAAATTTTACCACCAATCAAATGTGAGCAGACGGTTGATTTAATCTCGATACCAAAAGACACACACAAAAATAGTAACAATTTAAGTATAATTTTAAATAAACCAAAAAATTCCAAAATAATATTTAGGTTTAAACAATTATTTTATAATTAGTAACAATTACAAATATATTAAAAATGCTAATTGTAGTATTTTTTGATAAAATAAAATTGTAGCGCCATCCCCCACATTCAAAACAACTGCCATCTGGTGACGAAATTTGAACTAACCATTTAAACAAATCTTGCAGTTTTAATAAAATTTAAAACAAATTATTGCGTTTTTAATCGATAAAAATGATTTTATATCGAAAATCATAACGGTAGGATCAATAATTAGGTAGTCAGTAAGTTTTGTTGATAAAAAAAAATCGTTCTAGGTCCTTCTCTTCAATTTTGCATTATTCTGTTGAACAATGCGAAAAGAATGATTTATTTGATAAATATGGTTTGTATTCTGGGTTATATCCACGTTAATTGTGAAAATTGGGAGAAATTGATTAGTTTTTGTTGGTTCTTTTTTAGAGAAAGATCGTCGGAAGTGGATGTGGCAACGTTGCAAATTTCGACATAAAACCGCGATATTTGAAACCGTCAAAAACTTTAATGACAACCACATTTTGACTACAGATGGTATTTGAGGGATTGTTCGAAGAATCAAATCAACTTTACAAATTGATTTACATGTAATTGTGTCTCCCAGGCGAATAATTACAGTTTTATTAGCGATTCGTCTATGCGTTCTTTGGTGTTTTTTTCAATAAACAGTAGAGCCTTTGTAATAGAAAAAGTGTCTAAAATATTCGTTGGAGGAATAATTTCATGAATCGAATGGTTTAAATTCTTAGATTACTAGATCCGACAATAATTTGTATTGCAGCGCCATCTATGACATAAAATTTGTATTTGAATATTTATTATAAAAAAAGTCTTTGTTTTGGCCAAATAACAAATTATATAAATATTTAAATAGTTTATTGTCACATTAATCAACAATATTAAATTCAATTTCTATCGATTATAATTGATAAATTGTACTATTAGAAATATAGCAGAATTATTATAATCAAGTGAGCTGTGAATTTAGTTATATAAAACAAAAGATAGTTGTTATAATTTTTGTTCGCAAAAATGCTTGCATATCAGGTAATTTCTCTTATTTTCTTTTAGAATTTCACCCCGATTTCCTTTCAAATATCCTTTTTAAGGGCAATAAATGCATTAAAATTGATGATATCGATTTTAACCTCAAAAATTGTTTTTGTTGAATTTGTGTTGCAGGAAGGTGAGATTTGTCGATTACGTCTATCTTTAGAAGATTGGAAATTGATTTTGTTGCCAGTCAATGATGTTCTATTGTGGAAGAAACAGTGGTACCCAATTGCAATAATTGGCGGTATGTTATTACAATGATTTGGCTTTTTTTTTTGTTTAAAAATAAATAAAATTTTAGGTACCACTGTTCTATTCACATTATTATGGTTATTAGAACCAAGTATATTAACAATATTATCATTAATTGGTTTATTTATAACAATTTGTGATTATATTGGTCCATCATTCTTATCAACAATATTACATTGTAATCAATGGAATACAAATAAAGAGAAAGAATTCGATGAGATTTGTACAAATTTGGTGATTTGTAAAACGAAATTTGAATTGTTTTGGTTGTCTTATTTTGAATTGAGACAAACTAAACCGAAATTGGTGATTTTCTGTTTAATTTTTATGTATTTATTGCTTCAACTGTTTTGTTTTTTCTTGTAATTTTCAGTTCTATATTTTAACAATTTCATTATTGGCTGCTCTATCTTATATTGGATGTGTTGTCAATAATTTATTTTTGGCATACGTTGTAATCAATGGTTTGTTATTGTCACCTGGTGTGGAACGTAATGGAGCCACAAAGAATTTGTGGCAAATTTATAATTTCATAGACGTTCTTAAAGTGAATGTTAAAGGACAATTGGGACCTGGTAAAAAAGATAATTGAATTGTTTTGTAGTTTGCTGATTCATTTCGTGGATGTTTTGCTCATTTCTTTGAATCTTTTGAGTCACAGAATAGACTGATTGTATTTTTGTATTCAAATAAATGATTTTTATGGATTGGCGTCTATATTTGGATGAATCGTAATCAAAGCAATTTATTAAAGGTTTTTTTTTATTATTATTGATTTGATGAAAAAGATCTTCTCTTTTACACACACTTAACTTACTTTATTTTAATTTTTTTTTATATAATTAATAAACCTAATAGTAGTGAATTTACAAATAACAAATCTACTTGGACAAAAAGATCAGATTTTATAAAACCATAAAGGTTTTTTGTTTTAAGTCTAAACGAAAATAAACAAAAAAATATGCTTGAATTACGAAACAATTACGAAATTACAAAAATTAAAGAGCGAACGAAAGAAAACACGTCACAATTCACATTGTCTTTTTGTTGTTGAACGTTCATTTTTAAGCACTTATTTCATCTCTTTCGTATAGGCATCCAATTCAGCATCTAATTCTTCAGCTGTTGGTTGTTGTTGTGGTTTTCTTTGATTTCTAAATGTTCGTCCACCACGACCTGAGAGAGAGAGAGATAAACAGAGAAGAAATTCGGCATTAGTTCGCACCCATTTTGGTTCCCCAAAAATTTATAAATTATGTACCTCGAGTGGGTGGTCGTCCTTTGTTGCTAATAGCTCTACGATTTCCAACAAATTTCCGTTCTGTTTGTTGTTGTCTACGTATCATTGGTGATGGTATTTCTGATGTTATAATTTGTATATTCATAGCACGTCCATCTAATGGTACACCATTATATTGTTTCATTGCTTTTATTGCATCACTACGTCTTTCAAATATAACATCAGCTGTACCCAATGATCTACCAGAACGATCATAATGTACAGATGCACTCTTCAATGGTCCAAATTCAGCAAATAATTCTTGAATATCAGAATCTGATACACCAAAATCAAGATTGCCCACCATTAATTTAGTGGGTCCCATATTGGATTGTACAACAGCCCGGGCGGCTGCTACTTTACGTGGGCCATAGCCCTCGAATAGGTCGTGCTTCCAAGCACTGTTCACATCTCCCTAAAGAAACACACAATTGGTTGATGTCAGACAACTTCACAACAGACAACTGTTCCATGTTATTTTAATTTATTTTTGAATTTCTAATTATTTGTATTTGTTTGTATATATGTAGAACCCAGACGACATTTGCCAACTTGTTCCACATTCTAGTTAACATTATGCAACTATTCGTAATATAATAATTATTTTATTATTTAGAGGGGGCCCCTGGGAGCCTGCCACATACCAACGCCTCTATACATATTATAGATAAGGCTCATTATGCAATCCACATTCTAATTTATGTAGTATAGCACTATTTGGTAGTAGTAGTAGTAGTGGTAGTAAAACTATTTGATAGAAAATTTACCCTGGTATAGGGGCGCACAATGCCCCCGCGTCCTCGACCTCTTTGGACGCCGCCTGATCTTCGGAATGTGCCGCCGCCTCTTCTAGGGGGGCCGGTGTTGCCGCGTGTAACACCACCCCCGCGGCCACCACCACGTCGACCCCCACGACGGGGCTTCTTTGATTTTATTATATCATCTAAACTCATATCCATTGCATCAACCATCTTCATTACTATTATCTATTTGATAACTACTTTTTGGTTTACGTTAATTATTAATTATAATAATAATAATAACACAAATATTTCAACAATAAAAATCAATAAATTATTAATTTGTTATGAAAAATTTGGTAATTTTTCGATAGCGTCACTTGTACGGACGCTTCTTTTTTCAACCAGACACACACAACAAATCAAAATGGCGATTTTAACAGGAAACTACACTAGCGACACTTTCGCACATGCGCAACTCTAACGGAAATAATAATCGTCAATTTGTTTATTCACCGGGAAATTTAAAATATTCAACTAGGTTAAATCAACAAACAATTTCAAGTAAAACTGAAAAATTACACAAAATTTCAGGATTTATATAGTTTTGAATATGTAGGGGTAGGGGGTGGGCGTTCTGACACCGCCCACAACCCCCTAAAATAGGCAAAATAGAAATGTTAAAAATTGGATTTTTAACAAATAATTCGATTGTTATCAACAATTATCAATATCGAATAATGAATAAATAAACAAAACGAAATTTAATAGAATTAAAACAAAAGGATGACAGAAACCGCGAGCTTGAATTTATTATTAATTAATCCCCACCGAATTCGTGTATAATTCTCGACATCTTCCTACAAATATTTTAAAATAAAACAATAATTTCTTATCAACATCATTTATTTTTTGCTCAATTTTGTTGTTTTGCCAATTTCCCTACGAATAGAATCAACTGCAACACATAAAGCAGTAGTAATCGATAAGATTTCCAACACTGAAAATATCCCGTTCTATTCACCTTGATTTTTGTAAGATAATTCTGAATAGATTCATTATTAATAAAGTTTGGCCAAATCCTCTTAATTGTAAGTTTCTATTTTTAGTTTATATAGTTTTAACATATTTAAGTATAGAAGTCCGTCTTTTATATGCAATTATAATCACGTGCCGCTCATTGGTAAGTCAATATATAACTATCACTTTTTCAATTTGTTTTGCATTTTATTAATGTACTGATAACAAATCCGGGTTTAAGTTCAATATAAACAATCATTTTTATATAACAAGTGTATGTAAACATAATCTGAAAATACTAGCCGGATATCTGCTTTTATCCCAAATTAGTGCAGTTAAGTCTACTTAAGCTCAATCATACAACTTAAGTCACTATTGTTGTTGTAGGGATTGTGTGGAAATTGTTGAAAAATGTCGAATTATATACTTGGTATTGATATTGGTACAACATCGGTGAAAGTTTGTATTGTTAATCCGAAAACCAATGAAATAATCGCCCAAAATAGTAAAGATACCCAATCGAATGTACCTAGCGATCAAGGTATTGATGGGAACAAACAAGATGTACCTAAGATTATATCAGCATTGAATACTTGTGTGGCGAAATTTCAAAAAAATCTACTACAACAGGTATAATGTACACACCTACCTGGGGAAATTTCTAATTTATGATTCCAAGAAACATATTGTTTGTAGATAACAAAGATTGGAATATGCGGCCAAATGCATGGTATTATGTTTTGGAATAATACAAAAGAGAAACAAGCATGGGAACGTATAGTGAAAGATAATGTTTTGATACGTTATGATGTTGTTGGGGAGAATGTTTCATCTTTGTATACCTGGCAAGATAGCCGTTGTGATCCGGAATTTTTATCAACATTACCAAAACCACAATCACATCTAAATATCTATACCGGTTTTGGGGCTGCTACCTTATTCTGGATGGCTAAAAATAAGTAATTTTATAAACCAAAAAAAACTGATTAAAACTAATAGATTTTTGTATAGGCCTGATAAGGTGAAACGTTTCAATTGTGCCGGAACAATTCAAGATTTCACAGTTGCAATGTTGTGTAATTTGAAAAAACCGATAATGTCCGATCAAAATGCAGCCAGTTGGGGTTATTTTAATTGTACAAAAAACGAATGGAATCAAGATTTATTAAAAACAGCCGGATTTCCGGTTGATTTATTACCGGAAATTAGATGTAGCGGTGATATTGTTGGTTATTTAGAAGATAATTGGCATTGTATACCGAAAGGTACACCAATTGGTGTTGCATTAGGTGATCTACAATGTTCTGTATTATCAACAATTGAAACAATACAAGATGCTGTTTTAAACATATCAACCTCAGCACAAATTGCTTTTATTGTAGAGAATTATCAATCAAATAATGGACCACCTAGTATTGATAATACAATCGAATATATACCGTATTTTGATAATAAATATCTAGCAGTTGCGGCTTCTTTAAATGGTGGTAATTCATTGGCTACATTTGTTAAAATGTTGCAACAATGGACGATGACGTTAGGATTCTCTGTGCCACAATGTAAAATTTAACAAATTTTTCTATTTATTTCAAATAATCAAAAAAAAAAATTGAATTCTAGCCAAAGTTTGGGAAAAAGTAATCAATCTAGGCTTAGAAGACAACAGTGTATCAGATTTAAAAATAACACCAACTTGTCTTGGTGAACGACATAATCCAAATCTTACCGCATCTATTACAAATATCAATATCGGCAATTTAGATTTAGGTAAAGTATTTCGGGCACTTTGTCATGGATTATTAGCAAATTTGCACAGGTAAGCGTTTTATTTATTTTTGTTAATTTTTAATAAAATTCTATTATAATCCAGTATGATGCCGAAAGAGATTCTACAAGGTGCTGATATAAAACGTATAGTCGGTAACGGTTCCGGTCTATCACGCAACAAAGTCTTACAGAAAGAAGTGCAAAATTTGTACCAATTACCGTTAGTTTTTACAAGTGGTGGAGATGCTGCGAAAGGAGCCGCAATGGCAATGAATTTAAATACGAAATAAACAACATATTTTAAACAATATCAGTATTAATTAATTGTTAAATAAAAAAAAACAAACTAATCCAAATTCTCGCGTTTCTTCCATTCATCTTTCAACATTCTCAATTTTTCCTGTTTCCTATTTTTGGTTACCGATTTCTTCTTTTCAACAGCTTTAATTTGTGCTTCTACACTATTTTCACCATTAATCAAATTATCGAGTTTTGTTAACAATAGTTGTCTTGCTATTTTCTGATTTTGATGTAAACTTCTAGTTTCATGGCATTTAACAACAAGTCCTGAAACAACAAACGAATTTTCATGGAAATATTTTGGAATTTCATCAAATCTACCAGTTGGTAGGTGTTTTAAAACAACACAATTCGATGTTTTATTTGTTGCCTGACCACCAGGTCCCGATCCACGTACATTCTGTTCCTCTAATTCACTCTCAACTAATTGTGGTAGTTTTGAATAATCGATTCTATGTTTCCAGCGAATTAATGGTGAAAATTTGGGTAAAATATTGTTGCGTAATTGTCGTATCATTGAATTGCACGTTTTATCAACAATGAGATACCTTTCTGAAAGTTGTAAAAATTAATGAAATTTTGTTATTGGTGATTAGAAGATTCTAACCTCAAAATTGAAAATTATCTCAGATTCTTTTGTTAAATGTTTATTCTTATGGAATTCTTGTTGAATGCGTTGTTGGAAGTAATCTTTATCTGTTAAACGTAATTGTTGACCATAACGTAGGAGATCTTTGTATAATTTTAAAATTTGTAACTTTTGCGGACACGACATATTAAAGTGAGGTTAAGTTTGATAACTTTACTAAATGTAGCCCTGGTGTTAAAATTCGAAAATCTATATTTAAACAATTATAAACAAAAATTTGAATTGTCTTTAAAATTCTATTGAAATAAATACGGCGATTCTTTATTATTAAATTGAGTAAAATCATTTAAATTACTATTAAAATTACTATATATATTGCGGATGCTTCGAGTAGCAGAGAGCATCCGCACCGACAACGTAAAGTTGAGTAGAGTTGGTTGCATAACAATCAGAAAGTTTGATTTTAGACTAATTTAACAAAAATAAAATGTGTTTAGCATTGATCTGTAAACTTTGATCCGTTATATTGTTATAATGCGATATTTATAGAGATGTAGTTTTATTTTTACAAAAACAATAAAATAGAATAAAGACAACATAATAAAAATAAAACATCTTATTATTCAAAACAAAGCGTACAACAATATTTATTCGATTTGAATTAATAAAACATCTCGATATTATTATCGTGACATCCGTTTTAAAATCATGTTATGAACTTTGATTATTGCAAATCAAAATTGTAAAACATTTACACACATTGATCTCCTCCTTAAATTATAAATAATAGGGAACTTATTTAACAAAGAGATAAATCATATAAACAAAGAGTGTTAAGAAAATTAATCAAATAACGTGTTTATATGTTAAGTGAGAACAAACACGTGTTCCCTATTAAACAATTGAAATTTCTTAACTATCAATATGTTTCTCTTTTAATAGGTTTATTGTGTAGGTTTTTCTTTTTAAAATGAAAATATAAACAACAACAACAACATTGAGAAATTGTTTGTAAATTTAAAATAACCCATAATTATTTAGTTGTACAACGTACAACACCTTCCTGGTAGGTGGAATTATTGATGGAAATACTCAAATCTTGGAACTACCTATAAAATTAGGCGGTTATTTATATACACCGTGTCCGTACAATAGCGTATCTTTAATGTAGTGTTAAAACGGACTTCTTTCATGTGATAGATGATAGATTAACATAGAGATGTGAGGGTGTATTAACATACAATAGAAGATCGCCTTCGATATTACATAAATCATTTAGAAATATTAATAAAACATTACTTTCCATTTCAGTGTTTATTTGTATAATTTTTCTATAATTGTAATTATCGATTGTTTTATTAAATCATTTATCATTGGGCTTTCTATTTGTTTTTCCTATCCAATAAATACAGGTCTTTCATTCAACTGTCTAAAGTAGGTTATCAGTTTTGCCAGTGGCGTATTATGGGTAAAAAGGCAATTGTTAGAGGCCCAACTAACAGGGGACCCCCGAATTATTCAATCGAGTGTATCATTAATACAGGATGAGTCAAACGATACTACAGTTTTCGTATTTTTTTGAACAACAAACAAAGAGATTTCCTATCGATTGAAGCGTTTCTGGAATGGAAAAAAACGGTCATTATCTCTTAGAAAATGCACAAAATTGAACAAAGGACAATTACATTTGAAACTCCGAAATGTGCAGTTTACGATATTGATTTTACGTTCTCAAAAATAATCATTTTATCATTGGAAAAAAATGTACCAAATACCTTACGATGTTTCGTGTTTAAATTAATTTCAGTTGACCTACTTTTAGAGGTCTGCTGCACTGTTTATCTTATCTCTACATTGAATTTATAGTTAGTTCAGTTGTTATCAATTCCATTGAAATACGTATTTTTATCTGTTACTGTTCTTTCTCTAAAGTGCATGGGCGATGCTTCCATTAAATAAGCGCCACTTGTTTACCTCAACACTTCTTCTTATCACAACTAGTTGATTCATAATCTACACATCCCGGAGTTTCATCTGTAGTGGTTTTTTGTTCAATTTGATGCAGTTTTCAAGAGATAATGACCGTTTTCTCCACTTCAGAGACGCTTTTATCGATAAAGCCCATTTTGCTGTCAAATCATTTTTAAGCAGAGTACTCTCTATCTTTGTGTTTTTGTTTCGTTTTTCAAAAAAATACGAAAACTGTAACTTTGCCTGACTCACCCTGTATAGATAGTTGTCTTGTGAATTAAATTTAATTGTTCATCAATGCAGTGGCGTTCTTACCGATGGTGTCAGCTTTCTCCCTCATGGGCACCATTTATAACTATCCGTTATTGTTGAGGTACCAAAATCAATCAAACGATTAACTGATCTAATCAGTGACATACGTTTTACATCGCCTCCCAGGAAAAAATTAATTTAGATTATATCTGATATTCGGATTAACGTTATATACCAATAGTAATAAATTTTTGGATATTATCGGAAGTCGGTCACGATTATAGCCTCTAGTGTTTAACACATGTGTACATTAAAGCAGAATAATTTATTTAATAGCTAGATACAAACACTAATTTTCTACTAACAAGCTTTTATAAAAGAAATGAAAAAAAAAAAACAAACAAATACATAGTAGATAAGCGCATCTATTAATTATTTTGTAATTTATCAATTTGTATGATAATAAGTGGAATTTTTGGTGCACGTGCAAGATTTTCTCCTAATCATCCATACATACATATACATATGTAGAAGTGTGCGTATATTTCATGAGTACATGAAAGTCAATTCCTGTCAGTGAATACAAGAGATTTAAATTGAACATTCAATCCAATAATCGACGATTGACGTCTTGTAATTAATGTAAAAAGTGTGTCAGTAGTTTTACAAATATCCCATCAACTTAATATGGTTGTAATAAGTACGTGATGCCCTATATGGTAAGTAGTAATAGTGTCTTTCACTCCATATCTCCGATTTTCCATTCAATTAGCGGAAGAAAACGACAAAACAAGAAAAAACGAATACACCCGGAATACAGTTATTCTTTGATTGCTAATAGATTGATAAATTCAGCAACAATTATCCAATTCTACCGATTAGAGAACAATACCCTGTATTTGTGTGTTATAATTTTGTATTAGTTCCAAATCTGCCGCAGACAGCGCTAGTAGCAATTTGAGAACCATTACGATTGCGGGAAATTTAAAATTAAATGTTCTTCTCACACCTACTATGTAGCGTTGCAAAAATTGTGGTGTCTTCAGAATAACGTACATAAACCAGCACCTTCTGGGATATAACGTGTATACGGTGTAGGGTCCTTAGGACACTAATAGCGCCATTTAGTACATGGGTTGAAAACGCAAAATATTCTGATACCGGAGGCTAGTTGCGTTTTACGGTTTTAAAACTATTAACGTTAAATTGACGTGATTTTCAAAATTTGCGCCAATACTAAAAGTTTCCAGCGACCTCTAGTGTTCGTATACGCGATTAGACAAGTCTGAAAGTATAGCCATCTAGCGGAAAAACGTAAGCTATACTAAGCGTCATTTTGCTTATTTAAAAACTTTATAGTTTGTCTATTTGTTTTTAAACAACTTGGCTTACGGATGCAAGAAAATTTATTTATTATCATTATCAAAACTACAAGACTACATTTTCAGTTACTTCTATGTCTATAATTATGGAATAAATTCTAATTTGAATCTAATTGATGAAAGTAAATTGAAAATTTCGTATCAAAATCAAGAATCTATGATTGTATCCAATTAATTCGGCTAATTAACTACAATAATTAATAATAAAATCGTTGGACTTTCTCTAGTTTTTATTTTTGATTTTGATTGGTTTTGATCCAGCTTATTAAATTAATTTTCTTCTACTACACTTTTAAGATTTCTAATCTATACTTAATTAAAGTCAAAAAAAATCACTCATCTTAAGCTGATTACTGCCATTAATCTCATTTTTTTCTTATCGTTTTGATAAAGGAGAAACTAAGATTGTTTGTTTTTGTTAAAAATAAACAAACACTGATTATAGAATCGGTTTTTGGGATAGTTTCTTGTTCTTTCGAAATTTACAGCAGTAACACGAATGAGGCTTGCGTTTCAGAATCAATAACACGAGTACACCGGAACAAGCGTCATTTTGACGAACTCTGTATTTCTAAAATTTGGTATATTCACTACAAGTTGTAGATAATTGTTTGTTTGTGTGATATCAAAGGAAATTTCTACTCCACAAAAACCCGCCGATCTCATTTAAAGAGTTATTAGGGAAAAAAACACGAACTGTCAGAATTTCTATAAGATTCACCTACTTATCCGGACTTTTTATTACTGTTCTTCTTCTTTTATTGTTGATTTTTATTAAATAACTACTTTTACAGAAAGTTGTAATAAATCGTATTATAAATGGGCAATATTGTAGAATTAATGTCGTTCATTTATCCATAACGATTTCTTATTTTTCTGACGGTACCATTAATGTTAGCCTTTAAGGTATTTGTAAATAATAAAATTCGATTTTTTTCTTACTTATTCATTAATTTCGTTTAAAGAGAAAGAAATGGTTGAATATGTGGAACCGAATTTCACCATAAAAAGAAAGAAGACGCCGACCTGCCCATATTTGTAGAAAGTTTTTCGGTTTTTATAAAATATATAACTTTCATGTGTAACTTTTTTTTTAATCATATATGCCAATCAACGTTTTATTATATTTGTACTTGATTGATTATCCTCTCGTTTCAGCCGTTTCTCTGAGTGTTAGGGCAAAGGTCCACTGTAGTGTTTCTCTAAATAACCTCCATTCTACGGCAAATCCTTATCGTTTCAGATGCCGCAACAAAATAAGCACATGGGAAAAGCATCAGCACCACCCACTCTTATATCGTTCACATGCGCTAGAACGAGATAATGAGAAACCGGACATCCATAAATATAAGAATGACAGTTGCTGATCCCACCCACTTCTAGTGGTGCCTATTTTGTTGCAGCATACTGTATACGAGCTTTTACAGCTTCGACCAATCAACATTTAAGGTTTTTCGCAAGTTGGATTGGTTGAAGACGCGCTGACCTGATGATTGATTTGTAATCTGTGTAATTATCGTAATTAATTGAAATAAATCCATATTTATTGTTGATATCACGACCCAGATCTCTAAAGTTGTAAATTATAGAAAAAACTGAACGATCTTCTATCATAAAGACAAGATTTCACTAATTTCTCACAGTTAATTTGCAGAAGCAAAAAAACTCAGTTTGCAAACAATTCGCCACACCTTCTCCAGTCTAACAACAACAAAAAACTCGCAGTTTCATTAACGTAAAAGAAAATTACTGACCATTAAAGTTAACAAGATACGAAATTCTATTAGAGTTGATTTCAATACGAATATATAACAGTAATGCAAAACGCGAACCGATTTTTTGTCTGTTGGAATGGTTGAAACGTGATCCAACTAAATACAGACAGGTGGTATTGTATTGTTTTTCACATCGATTTGCAATCATTTTTCCTATCCAATCAAGTGTATATTACAAGATTTGAAATGTAAACAACAAATCAGGTCAAAAAATTTGTGCAAAAAAAAATAAATAAGAGCACTACATATTTCGCTAACGAACTTATAGCTGTTTCTATGGGTCATTGGTATGTCAGTCAATTAGTTTTTGCTCTGTTTATTTTCGATTATTTTATTCAGTGGCGTAGACACCCCCCTGATATTTCACGAAAAATAAATAGTTCAAACCTTTTAAGAAACACTTTTTAAATACAGTAGATTCCATTTAATTGAGCTATCGGTTGATTGGAATAGCCATTCATTATGGCCAAAAGAGATCCCGGCTTCAGTTTAGTGTCCATGTAGGGGTTTTTCATTCGAACTTCGGAAAATTTCGGCACACTCTACTCTAAGGGGTTTCGCATAAGTTAGAATGAGATAAACACAAATCAAGCGGTATTTGACCGAGAATGCGGATCTACTGCGTCTTCTTTGTCTGATGCATCACGATGATAGTGAATAAATAGTAAAGTAGTGTTGTTAATAGCTGGAGTTCTTAGACAAAACCCCTAAAGAAGAGTGTGTGCTTCTGCTACGTTTCTTCTATGTTGGAATTTGAAATGCCAAGTCTGTATAAGTGACTGGATTTGTTAACGTTGAATTTGGACCTCTCAGTTTTTGAAGCGAGGCTACGCCACTGATTTTATTCAATTACTTTTAGTGTTGGACGTTTATTGTTGTGTATAGCCATACAGTAACGGTTAATTGCCTCTAGTAATGAATTCTAAATGAAATTATTTGAAAATCGCTATACACTAATCAACTCTATAACTACAACAACAAAATATACCTGGAAGCTACAAAGGAGATGATCATAACTACACAGTAAGGTCAACTATAAGCTACTAATCGTGACTTAACTCTATATACTTTAAACTTGGCTACGGTTATTTATTTTTTTCTTCTTATATAAAATGAAAATTGAAAAACAAAGAGAGTTTGTTTTGATATAGCAATATTATTTCTATATGCCTAACAGCTAATTATTAAGCACCTTGATAAGGTATTCTCTAACGTTTATTACACACATTTACCAACAATATATGCAATTATTAGTCGTGTTTAGATAATCATTTATCTTATGATTAATTCTATGGTGTTTCTACAGCTAAATTGTTAATTTACATCAAATGGTAATAAGTCAACTATTAATATGAAGTTTAGAAAGTTTCAGAGATCGTGTGAGTTCTTATCGTAACGAGAAAAAAAAAACCGCCTGGACTCGAACACCGAATTCCCACTTACCCTATCGACATGTTTCCAATTATGCCATTACAACCTAATGGTTCCGGGTTCGAGCCCCGGCCATTGCGTTCAACTTTTTCTCAAGCTCTAATCGAAGATAAGCTTCAAAATTGTTACATTTTCAATCACTCAGTCTTTTAATTTTCATCTTCCAAATCGGTGACTGCGGTAAGTTCAAACTTGATCACTGAGTAATTTTCGAACTAGACTGAATACAACTTTTTTAACTTAATTTGTGATATGATACACACTTTAGAACAGAGAAAAGTTGATCAAATTACAACAGACAGACTATACAAACAAATGGTAATTTCAAAAGTAGACTTGAAGAATTTCCATATTTCAAGTGTTTTCACAGGTATAAGTGATAATGTGGGAAGTGGTCCAATT
Organism: Lydus trimaculatus; assembly: GCA_037414755.1. Lineage (NCBI taxonomy): Eukaryota > Metazoa > Arthropoda > Insecta > Coleoptera > Meloidae > Lydus > Lydus trimaculatus. The sequence goes on along the minus strand of JAZBGY010001408.1, from coordinate 6,539 downwards.
TAAATTTCACAATATTACAGATGTAATGTCAAGGTGGACATCATTGTTGATGACTAAAATAAAACAATTCCACCTGATTTGGTATTGTAGACACTCTTTCTCTATTCTTTCGTTACACAATCCTCAACTATACGAGATGAATTCATTCCAACCAGTGGCGTAGTTATACAGTGGGTAGCGCCGGGTAGCAAAATTTAACTTAGCACCCAATTGTTGGCAGGACCGTATCTAATAACGATTGAAAGCAGGGTGCTGGGTTAACAATTTTCCGAGTTTGTTTTCTTATTCATTAGATCTTTGTACAAACGTGGGCGTCGGCTAAGGGTGCTATCTCAAACATTTCTACGCCACTGATTTTTGAACTATCTTGATGATTATTTTAAATTTTCCAACAATTCTCTGCATCAAAAAGATGAAAGTCGAAATGAAACAGTCCAATATCTGTCTATTTACCAGCTTTCTAACAATTTTGTTTTTCGTAATTCTTTTGTTTGAGATAATTGTAGGAAAATTGCCAATCACAATGAATTCATTAACACTCAATTAACACCAACAAAAGATTGTTCTATTAGATAAATCAAGTGAAATCGATACAGACGAACATGTATATCTTTCAAATTTACCATCATTGTTTTTGGTATAACACCAGGACCGACTAGATGGGGTTACAGCCGGTCCTGGGTGCTCTAAGCTCCTCGTAATGACCTCCGACCTCGCTACACCTATATTTTACTCATTCTCGAGATACTTGTATACGTTAACATTGCACTACAGCCGGTCCTGGGTGCTCTAAAATCCTCTAGGGATGACCTCCGATCTCGCTACATCTATATTTTACTCATTCTCGACATACCTGTACGCTAACATTGCACTATTCCAAGCTACTTCAGGAATCTTGAGTATGTACTAAATTTAGAAGGAAAATTTCTAATTTTCGAAACTAAATTTAGACACCTTTCTTTCTCTTCTTTTTTTTTTAATAATCGTTTGTTTGAAGGTAAGGTATTTTTATGTGTCTGTATATGAGTGTTTTATATTTTTCTTGACATGATTGTAAATTTCAAAAGAAACACTTTATGGCTCCATTTATATTTTGACATAATAACCATTTAATATTTATAGCCCATGTACAATTTTCTTTTCAAAACATTCACATCATAAAAACCATTGAACTGAAAGCTACTAGTGGCAGTGGCGTAGCCAGACTTTTCAAAAATCATCTTTTACTTATACCAGTCCATATCAAAGTTAACACACCACTTTTTTTTCGAGTAGGCCGACTCATTCAACTGTGCTCTGTATTTTCCTTAAAGCTCTCAGATGCTGGTTACGCCACTGACTACTTGTATTGTAGAGGTGCGACCAGATTAACCCTGCTCTAGTCCAAGTTAAAAAGCAGAATTTACGTGGATACAAGGTAAATTCCAAACCAGACGTTAAATAATAGGTCTTTGGTATAATTCGAACATCTTGCCAGACACGCGGACCTTGATCATTACACTCAAATAAAACAGTTAATCAATCAAATTTTGCGTAGAAAAATTATACCGTCAAGGTTCTTGAATCATTCAACAATAACATAATAATAGCAATCTATACCGTATGATTATTGTACGGAAAACCGGAATTATTTATCATTGACCTCAAATAAATCTCAATTTTTCTATAATTAACTGATTCATAATTATCGTAGGTACAATTGAAGGTGTTCGTTTTGGATTCGAATCAACAGAAAAACAATAGAGGATTTGCGTCAAAGTATCCTTCATTTTTTTTTTTTTTTTTGAAACCAATCAAATTAATCGTTCTGTACGTTACAATATTTTTTTTGGCTACAGTGCTCTAAGATGAAGAAGAGAAAAAAAAAACATCAATTCAGTATGTAAAGTGTTTTTGGCATGCAGCCATTCTAAATTTAGATGAGTCTTGTCGGATTTAGATTGCCCATTGGTAAAAATTTCTATAATTTTTTTGGCAAATCATTATATAATCGTGAAGAGTTCCTTTTTTATTTATCTTTCATTTTTTATTTTTTGTCGTATACGTAAGCATTGTATTGTTAGCAACAATAAACAATTTAATTAATTCAGTTTGTTCAACAGTCGTGACTATAAATATATTGTTGTAAAGGTGACCAGGTTTTAGTTTTTGTTGAGGAATTTTTGGCATTCATTACCATATCTCTCCCACTTATTTACGTTAATTCAACAATTTTATTATTGAAAATAGTGATTTACAAATACTTAGATATTTATAAATAAAATCAGATTCTCAATGGAAAATTGTGGTGGTTCACGTGTTTATCTCGATCTTGATCTTTATTTTTCTTTTTTTTTTAGTTTTTTCGAGATCAACAAACGAAATATGGGTGGAAAATTTTAACAAAACTAAAAATGATTCCAATGAAAACCGTATACACAATGACTCATTTTCTCTCAATTAACACCTTTTTTTCTAGTTTTATTAGAGGTTTTTGGCCCATCATACCAAACAAAGAGACAGTTAACTGTATTTTCCCTATTGTTCATTATTTTTCCATTTTTATAACGATGTTTAGAACATTGACTTTGTCACTAAAAGCTTTATGAATCGAATTTTCTTGTTTTATTGACAATAATAAATGTAAAATGTTGGCCTACAAACTGCTATTTGAATTATCACAATAATTCAACAATCAATAAATTTGAAAAATAACCAGCAAAAACTGTTAGTAAATTATGAATAATTATCCATACGTGCACAGGAAATAAATGCACTTGCATGCATAATTCATACGACAAAATAAATATAGTGTGTCTTAATTTGCAGTAAATAATCGTTTTAAATTTGCCGCAAATCACTCAAGTGTCACGATTGGTCCGATGTTGAAAATACCATATTCTGATTTGTCACAATGAGGCGCGTAATTTAAATCAAATCATTAATTCGATTAAATTATGTAATTCGCAAACAATTAGCATTAATGTTAACGTTTGGAATGCGGAAATTTTTCTCCAACTACTACACACTAATATTGTAATATTTGAATAAATAATCATTATTTGTAATTGAAATGAATAAATATAGTGTGTCTTAATTTGCAATAAATAATCGTTTTAAATTTGCCGCAAATCAATCAAGTGTCACGATTGGTCCGAAGTTGAAAATACCATATTCTGATTTGTCACAATGAGGCGCGTAATTTAAATCAAATCATTAATTCAATGAAATTATGTAATTCGCAAACAATTAGCATTAATGTTAACGTTTGGAATGCGGAAATTTTCCTCCAACTACTACACACTAATATTGTAATATTTTCACAAATTTGAATAAATAATCATTATTTGTAATTGAAATGTAGATACATACCCACAAACAAACATGTTTAATCATAGTTTACACTCAACTCCATGTATGATTAATATTTATAATGTTCGTTCACGCTTAACCAACCTATTAACGTTAAATAAAAGGTAAAAAAACAAAACAAACGAAAACATTAACTGTTATTTGGAGAAAGCGGCAATATTTTTTTAATTATCCAGATGTGTTTGAAGAATCGTACCACACCTACTATTATTGGAAGAAAACCAAGAAAATTTAGGCTAACGTTAACGTTTGTGTTATTTTTTTGGTAAATGCGGAAGATTTTTAATGATTCATTAATGATTTTTATCAAAAAAAAAACACATTTCTAGTATGAATCAGATTTCTTTATAATTTTTTATCAAATCATCAGGTGGATTTGAATATATTACAAAATACAGTTGTTTATTGTTAATAAATTAATAATAACAACAATACTGATAAGAATTACAGATAACCTCGACTATTTCGACTATTATCATCCACCATTGTAGTAATCATTGTGTTTGTTCAGTTAAAGGGGTGGATGGTTCAATGATTCAGTATAATGTTAAACAAAGCAATCCCCTTTATGTTACCATCAAGTCTACCAACACAAAATGACTCAATATTGTGTTATATTATGTTGATTAAGGAAATCGATTACAGTTTTAACTGTTGTTTTATTATTATTATTATTATTGAAACAAGGACACTTTTACTTATTATTCATCCGTGGGCTACAAAGACGCGACATCATCTTTAATCTGTTAATCATAATAATGACTTGCGTATATCGAATTATTTTCTAAAAACAAAAATCGTGATAAGGGTTGTTATTGAACGTAATCTAGTTATACCATTTTCAAATTCAATATTCTTTTGTTCTTATCACTACACATATGCGCAATACGAATCGTTATTATAGCGCAAACGCAATGAACTCATCGGGTACTTTTTTTTTCTCCAGCTGTTTTTATCACTCCCTCTCTGTCACTCCCACCAGATTGCGTCAAATTATCTGGCTTTGTTTGTTGTCTACTAGTGACGACAAGGTACTTGAGGAACACTCGTCTAGTTGTGTGGTTTGTTCTTTTAAATTGCTCAGTGATTAATAATTTTAATTACAGAAAAATTATTAGTTTTTAGTTTTAAAAAAAAAATTCTAGTTAATTTTTATTATTTTTATGTCAAGTTGGCAATAGTGTTGTTTTTTTTTTTGTCTGTAGACAATTGACTATCGTTGTAGTGTTGTTGTGAGGGTTAATCTCCCGGACAATGGTGTTTAGTGATAAATTATTTTAAATTAATCTCAATTTTTATTGTTATTCACAATCAACAAAAATCCACTACAACCAAACATCTTATCAACTGTTGATAAGGTAATTATTTAATTTTTTTATATTAAAATTTTTTATAATCATGGTGGCTGGTTATAAAAATAAGGGGAAGAAATGACAAATGACAGAGTTTTTGACAGAATAAACAATTGCGCAATTAAATTTCACGTTTTCTGTTAATTATTTTTTGATTTTCTCCATAATTAAGTGATAGTAGAAGCAAAAAAAAAACGGTTAATTTTTGAAATTATGCAATAATTCCAACGGTCACATGGTGGATATTTCTAGAAAATTACAAGTTTACAGGGTTGAATTTGACGTTATTTCGGCCGATTTTGTGGAAGCACCAAGTACCGGTTCAGGTATTTTTCAAAAAACAATCTAAAATTAATCTGAACACGATGTTATGTGTGATATTTTTATTTTAAGATTCACCCAACGCATAGATTCAATTATTTTTAGATTTATGATAATTATTTTAAACAAAATATTTTTTAACAAATAAAAAAACATTTGCCAAATTGTAGGGGAGGTATACGTCGATTTTCTTGTGTTTTTTTTGTTGTTGTTGTTGTATTGTTTGTTTGACGTTTAAATATGGTGGTTTTTCTAGAAAATTATCGAAAATTTCAACCAGGGCCAAGGTTAATTTCTTTTCTAATTTTACAACTTTTATTAGTTAATGATTATTGAGGAAAAATCAATTTCCAATAACATCGATTAAATAGGCCATAAAATACAGGTAAAAATGTGTCTAATTAACACCTGTTGATTTATTCAATATATTCGATTTTTTTTACCTGTATATTGTTAGATGAGCAAAATTAATTATCAATTATGGTTTATTTTAGGGGAAAATCTAATTTTTATTGAAAATTGTGGTTGTTTAATTACAATATTGATAATTTCGTAAATTTGAGGTTATGTTATAGGGTGTCCCATAGAAGTGGCAGGTGCCAACTTGATTATCTAAAAAATTTTGCAACACCTTTATTTTGTTTATTAATTATTATTATTTTACCTTTAAATGCATCTTTAAATGTCAAGGTTGTAAATATTGCAAAATTTATTTATTTTGAAATAAAAGAGGCGAATTAAAACAATTCAGTTGTTGTTGTAATCCAATGAAAAAGAAATCTGTTGGTGGTCCGTCCATAAAGTCCAATTTGAATGCTGGAGGAAAATTTCTTTTTATTCTAACGAGAATCGATAATTGTCATAGCAACCTGGATTTTATATCCAACTAGTTGGTAATTTCCGATTTTATCAACAATTTTCCGTTAGTTATCGGGAAATTCCATTAATTTTTCCCCTAAAAAAAAGGTTAAACGATGAAATATGATTTTTTTTTTTGTTATAATTTAATTAAAAACAATATAAGGAAACCCTATAGCGTTACTTAAAAGTCATTGACTTCTATTAAATTTAAAAAGAGAAAAATAATGAATTTTTTAGCCGATTCGTTAAAGCGAAACCAAATCGTTTTATTGTTCGTTGACAGTAATACGAGTTTTCTTTATAATTACACGATTCTGGAAAAAAAATTGATTATTATTATGTTGGTAGTGTAGAACAGGGATTCTCAAACTATCTAACATAACCCTAAAATGTTTATCGGTAAAGCTACACATGTTGCGTCAGCCTTTCCAACATCACACAAAACCTGAAGCTATGCGACGACAAATCGTGTCTAACCTTGTTAACGAGTTAGCAGACCCATCCTTAACCCTGTGGGCTAACTGACCTAAGTCCAGTGGCGCTATTGATCCATTCTAGGGCCACCGAATTGTTTGTAAATTCAAGGTGATCCCCAAATTTGAGGGTTTAAAAGTTTGAGAATTGCTGGTGTTGGAGAATCTTTTAAGATTAATT
>JAZBGY010001407.1:0-22599 GCA_037414755.1 Lydus trimaculatus | reverse complement strand
AAGTTTGAAGTATCGAGGTTATACTGCAAGGCAAATAATATCTAAATTTTGATTTGTAGAACCCGAAAATGTGTTTCTTTTCACCTTATATTTATCAAATATTTTATTACACTTGATAGTTTTGAGTTTCTTGCAATAATTAGGCTTAGAATCCTCTATTTTCATAAGCAAAACAACACAACAGCATACCACATATTTGATGTAATGTACTTTCAACTGCTTCTCAAAACCACCACCAGGGTGCGTATCGCTGGGCTGCAAATCCCAATAAGTATGCAATGTAACCTATAGAATAATCGCGTCAATAAATATTTTAGTCAATTACTAGTCTTTTATTTACAAGATAAAGATGTTTCATAAAACAAAACATCTCAATGAAAAAGACCTTTATTGGACGGACACGTTATAAGTTTCATCTCGCCGAAATTGACGCATGCGCATTACCTCGATTCTCGCTCGTACTCATGCTTTTCTATCCACGCATCCACACATTTGTTTTGGATAAGAAATATCCCCCACTGGTTTTATTTTACATTCAGCGCTGTAAATATGGCAATATGAGATGAGAATAATGTTTCCTATTGGGAACTCTAGCGCTTGAATACGCCATCTGGCGGACAAAAAAGAAACTAGTTTATTTAGGTCATTATTTTTTTGCTGATTGGAAATGCATTTAAAATAGGTAATGTTTACGAATTTTTTGTAAAGGAACTATTAAATATAAATAGATAAAACTCAGTATACACATAAATATATCCTTAATGAACTAAAAGGAAGTCATTATATTATTTGGTACTGTAGAAAGGCCGAGGGGGCTATCTGGACGAACCATGTAGCCTTGGTGCAATGAGTGGATGTTGAAAGTGCCAGAATCTACAAAAATTCTCCAAAATAAAAAAATCGGATTGTTTTATAATCGGCAAATGTTTACGCGTGAAATAGACCAAAATGAAAAAATATACAAATTTTTTTGAGTGAGTTACGGTCATTCAAGAGGAAAAAAACATATTTTCCCATAAACAGTGCAGTTTTTTTGCTAATATATCGAAAATTTTTGGACAGTTTTTTGCTATTCTGGACGAATTTCCTGGTTTGCATAATTTCTAGAAGCTTTAGAACCTCCATCGTCTACTCATCAGACCAGGCTGCATCGTGCGTCTAGTCGACCTCTTCGAGCCTTCTGCAGCACCAAATAAGATAGCAACTTTTTCTTTTAGTTCATTAAGGATATATTTATATGTATTACTGATTGTGAATTGTGAGTTTTATCTATGTATCTTTAATAGTTCCTTTGCAAAAAATTCCTGAACATTCCCCATTTTTCAACACCAACAAAGTAGAAACCCCCCTTGAAACCTTCACCACCACTAAAATTCTGGTAGCAAGAATGTGTATAAGCAAATTTAGTAATTTTCTGTACTAAAATCTTCATTTGTATAAATATTTAAATCAATTATAATAATTAATAATCGAATGTAACACAGATAGATATTTTGAACAATTTAAAATCAACCCAAATAAACTAGTACACTTTTTTACCACTAGGTAAAGCCACGCCCCCTCTAGAGGTCCCAATTATCAAATGGAGATATCATAACAAAATCACTGTCTATAACTGTGACAAAAAAAAGGCATGGTGGGGGTAAAGAGTGTCCGCCGCCTGATGGAACACAAACGAATGCAAGGACATTCTACTACTTCTGTTTGGGCATGACATTCGCAATCGTTCGCATTCGTTCGTAAGATCTGGACGCGGCTTTAGTGTGCCACGGAAAATTTTATCTTCCGCCCGGTTCAGTGGCGGTCCTAGCATTGGTGGCACCGGGTGCGGTAATTCATGGTATCACCCCTTACCCCTTTAATACTTTCTACCTCAATATTTCATGAGCGGAAAATTTTGCCGCTTTTGATCACATTTTCAGCAAAAAATTTTGAAATTCTAACTTATTTTGGTAAAATTAGCGCAAAATTCGACGTTTTTAATAAAAATATTTGCTTCCCTCTAGTGACGCCACTGGTTAAAATACAGTTGCTTGTTTTTTCTGCAAATGATTGATTTATTAAATGATCTTACAGTGTTATTGTCCTGGATCAGATCTAACACTGAATTAAAAATGATATGGTGAAAGTGGGTATAAATGCTCTACCATGACAAACTCTACGTTGAACCTCAACGCCATCTCAGTCTAACTGATCCTCTGAAAGAAACGGAATTTGAAAGTTATGTACCTTTTATCACTGATTTATGTAGTAACATAAGGTATGAACTCTGCTAAAACCTAAATTTTCTTTTTTCTAAAATCTGAAGCTACAAAAATTCGGTACTTCCCCTAAAATAAAAAAGATAGATTTCAAATAGTAGCAGTGTTCATGCTAAATTTTTTTAAATAATTGAAAGTCACTTGACCGATAACATGGTGTGAGCATTTCCTAATTTCCATAGCAAGAAAATCAAAACTAAAATACATCCATCACAACTTTGAAAAGGGATGTTTTCGGATAAAATAAACACATACAGCAAGTTTATACTTAATATTAATATAATGATGTCAAACGGTTACAAATAAAAATTTCCTCAAATAAAATAATAATTCATTACACCATTATTAGACATAACTGTCAAAAAGGAAATTCATAAACTAACTATAGATATCAATAGAAAACCTAGATTAGGTACAAAATTCTGAGTAACATAATTTATAGAAAACTGTAACATACAAATTATATTTTAACATCATATTTTATAGCTAAAAAACGGCTGAAGATGACCTTTCAAAGGTTTAAACTAGTACCGCTTGTAATCATAAATATATTAAATTATCGTTTTGGATCAGCTTTTCATTATTGAAATTTTTAAATGGACACTTATTCTTATCAGGACGGTATATTGATCGATGATTACAGAGTGAGAGCTGATTTACTGTAATAGATGTACAACCATTTTTTTGTTTATCTCTAGACGTTTCAAAACTTCTGCCATAAATAGGTTTAGAATTAGTAGTGCCGTATAAATCAATACCTGGACCAGCAAAATTATTTATAACTTTTCCTGCTTGCATAAATCTTTGATAATTTACAGAACGCCGACAATTTTGTCTATCAGCCAAATTATTGTCACATATTGTAAATGTACAAGTCACAATGTTAGCAATTCTTTCTAAAGTCTCAATATTGACATCAATAGATGCTCGATCGCATTCAGTAACCGTAATCATTGGAAATTTCGAAATTATCATAGTGTTTGTTGTTTCTAAATTGATTTTAATTTGATATGTTTTAGTCTTATCACCAAATCCCAAAACGTTAACAGAACATTGTAACTGTTTTGATTTATGATCGTAAGAAAGTCGAAACAGGAAAACCTCTCCTTCATATTTTAAAATGTTTAGTAGTTCTTGATATTTGTTGATATCGATTTCTAATTGTTGATCTATTAGATCAGAATGTTTCTTTTCACAATGTTCTAACCAATTTTTATGGTGCCCATCAAAATTACATGTATTCGCTCTATCAACAAAACAACGTATTTTTCGATATTCACATATTAATTCATGTTGTTTTACATCTCCTGGTAGCAAATCTTCCATACAACCTCGTGTCTTATTGATACATGGAAACAATAATTTGCTTGCTAAAGTTTCATAAATTTCACATCGTAAATAATTCTCTTTGTCTGATATTTGACAACGTCCACATACCGATAATTGTTGATCATTTTTTTTTATATAAATTGGAAATACTGATAACAATCTATTGCATACAGAACATGTCAATTTTTCTAAACAATCACGTGGTAGAAACATTTTCTAAAAATAGGAAAATTAATTACAAATGAAATTTTCTAAAGAATGTAAAATCTTTGAAACATTCAGTACTTGATTTAGGAATATTTCAAAAAAAGGGACAACATACGTTTCAAGATGCGCCCATGTCAATAATTTTTTTTCAGTGCAAAACAGAATTGAAACTATTTGCATAAATAAAGTCGACTCAAATGATAAAGAACAAAGCATTTCTGCAAATCAGTTAGTTGTGATCGGTACTTAAAAGATAAGACAAATATCTTATCTTAATTAAGTTGATTTTTTCTTTTTGAATTTTTGTCATTAAAGCGTTGTTAAGTGAAATTTGGCGGCTCCCCTGAAGCGATGCCCGATTCGGCACTTACAACTAATATGAATAACAATAACAAAATGAAAGTCTCAGGTACTTCCCCGTAGAGCCGTAACTATCGAGGACGTGGCATAGATGGCGCCTGACACGTGGCCAGGTAAAGTCAATCCTCCTATAACACGATTTCCATATAACGCTAAGCAAAAATTTGCTTTTACCATCTATAATTGTAAAAAAACTCGGAATATCAAAGTCTCAAAGTTATATCTTGTCATAGGCGTAAAATACCCTAGATCCAGCACTGCTGCACCGAACACTAATTAATAAAAATCCTCTCACCTGATTCTGTGGAAATAAAACTTGATGCCTTCAACAAAATTCGGTTACTGATTGAATGATTTGCAATCATAGATAACAGTATCGAATTTTCCTCGTTTGATAAGAACATATCAAAAGTGGGTGTTATGAGCCGTATAAGCAAAATAATAAAAAAAAAAAACAAAAACAATAACTATTTGAAAATATTTATTTTAAACAACAATCGTTTTTCAAATATAAAAGGTTTAAATTGGTCCAAATGTAAACGTATACAATGCTCATCTCTTTTATCAACATTTATACAGGGTTTTCTCATCATAATTTGTTGAATATTATTATTATCAACAATATTAATTTGATATTTAAAATTGCTATTTTTCTCTTTCAAATCGATAACTGCAAATAACAAATATGGATAATCATAACGATCAGTTATAACAAATAGATTATTGGAAAAATTAATAAAATTGCAATGTTCTTTAGATTCTTTTGATTGAATATCGATTGTTAATGTTATCATTTCATCTACTTTGACAATGTTGTTGGTGTGTTTTTGGGAAATATGTTGTGCGAAATCTCTTCGACGACCGGTCCACTTACAGTTGATCTCTTCTTCTTCTTCCAACAAACAATTCATTGGTTTATATGTGCAAGATGACGTATGAACTTTAAGATCAGTTTCATTTGTTAGATAACTACAACCATACGGACATTTATTGTAAATAAGTTTTAAAATTTTCCCTGCTGAATCGTTAAGTGTTGTTGTATCACAACAGTTTGTTTTGCAATCAGTACACGTGTAATGACCACCTTTACATTTATATACAGCATGATAAAGTCTCTTAGTACATACGAAGCATTTCATTAATTGTAAAAGTGCTTGATTCTGTTTTAGATCATAATTTAAATTCAGTTGTTCTTTGGTTTCAGCTGTTTTTATTATTGCGATTACCACAGTATTATTCTCATTTAACATACTTTCAATATTCAAACTAATAGATTTCGAATTATTTTTTTTTACAGCAATCTCTGGAAATTTTTTAATTATTGTTGTATCCTTTGTTGTTAACTCGATTTGTCCGTAATAATTCTTTGTTCTTTTATCAAAACCTAAATGAACTATTGAACATTTTAAACGTTTAGATCGTTGATTGTAACTATGTTTGTATAGAAATACTTCATCGCAGTATTGGAAAATTTTCGAAAATTTTTGATTTTCACAAATATCAAATTCAAATTGATTATTTTCCAAAAACAAATCCTCATGTTCAACTTTACAATGTTCTAATAATTGATTAAAGCGTCCTTTCCATCTACAATTGTTCTGTTCATGAAAAATACATAATTGATGTCGATACAAACAGATTCGTTCGTGTTGTTTTACATTTTCTGGTAGTAAATTTTCCATACAACCATATGATTTATTGATGCATGGGAAGAATATGTTTTTTGCTAAATTCTCATAAATCTCACATCTTAAATAATTCTCTATGTTTGGTATTTGACAACGTCCACATACAGATGATGATTGTTGATTATTTATTGATGATTCTTGATCATTTTTCATGATATAAATCGGAAATACTGATAGTAATCGTTTGCAAACGGAACATTTCAATTGTTGAAAACATTCAGTTGGTAGTAGCATTTTCTGAAAATCAAAAACAAATGCTTACAATTGGTAGCAGGCGTTGGACACTCAATGCTTTAGTATAGGAGATAAATTTGACTCGAAATTTGGCGTTTCGAGGCCTTTTTCGTTACCAACCCAACAGTTATACTCTAGTTTTATGTTACGTTAAGCCGCGTCCAAACCTAACGAACGAATGCGAACGAACGAGAACGAATGCGAACGAACGAGAACGAATGCAAACGAATGCGAATGTCATGCGCAAACAGAAGTAGTAGAATGACCTTGCATTCGCTTGGTTCTTATTTCCCGTCCACACTATGCAAACGCAAACGAATGCGAACGAATGCCAACGAATTTTTCCTTTGAAGTACCGACAACCAGCGGATCGCTGTTTTCTACGTTCGATTGCATTCGTTCGTATTCGTTCGCGTTTGGCTTGCCGTCCACACTATGTTTACATTTGCATTCGTTCGTTAGATTTGGACGCGGCTTTAAACGCTGTAAAAATGGCAATATGAGATGGGAATAAGGTTTTTTATTATCAAATAGCAAATATTATAATAAAACCACTATCTGTAATATATTCGGCTATATTTATTAATATTTATATTTAAAATCTGTTATGTTGGTAATAGAAAAGGCCTCAAAAGTTTGACAAAAAAAAATGGCATGGTGGGGGTAGAGAGTGTCCGACCCCTGGTTGGTATCAAACTTTTTATTTAAGTAAAAAAAAAGAACTTCAGTATTTCCCCGACAAACAAACAAACACACTTTTGATGTAATAATGTAGAAATTTGTTTCTCCATGCAATAAAAAAAAAATTATGGAAACTCTCTTACCTCTATTTGTAAATTTTAATACTTTGATGAAACCCGCAAATTTTTTTGCAATAATTTTCACCTCTCTTATCACTTATCACTTTTCTTTTGATACATCAACGTAAAGAATGGACTCCGCTAGCAGGGCTGCCAAATATTTTCTAAGTCGTGTCGCCAACGTAATAACAAAAATCGACAACTTATAAAATGTGAAGGAACCAAACTTTGAAGCGCGTGCAGCGGCAGGCGCTCCCTCCCTTCCACCTTCCATCGTGGATATCCCATGGACTTATAATTAAAGATCGGATTTTGGCGCCTTAGAAGGAGCCATGACGTCACCGCATCGTACTATTGGGATTTCATTTTAGTATCGCAGCGCCAGGGTGGCAAAAATTTTAACTAGCTTAAAGTCTACATTGTATGGTTTATTTTGCATTGTCTTTAATGGTGAAAGAAATGTTTTTCCGTCTTTTCCTTGTTTTATAATTAAGATTTTTGGTTTTTTGTATCTAATTTGTGTTAATTAATTAGTGGTTATAACTAAATTAACGTTTTGAAGAGAAATCATTAACATTTTCATTCATAAAACTAGTTTTTGTGGATGTAAACAAGCCGCCTTGTGTTTATTAGAACAGATATTTTCTATAAACTTCCATTTAACTGCAAAAGGTCTGTAGATTATTGTTTAGGTTCATATAAAATGTATTTATTTGTTTATGTTTTTTAGTTTCATCAATGTTTTGTTGGTTAAATAACAGATAACAGGGTAGGAACTCGCAGTAACTGATTACTATTTAAAGTAGAGTTAGATTTGCTGCTGCAAGGCGAATAATATCTAAATTTTGATTTGTAGAACCCAAAAATGTGTTTCTTTTCACCTTATATTTATCAAATATTTGATTACACGTGATATTTTTGAGTTTCTTACAATAATTAAGCTTAGAATCCCCTATTTTCATAAGCAAAACAACCCATCAGCATACCACATATTTGATATAATGTATACTTTAGACTGCTTCTCAAAACCACCACCAGGGTGCGTATCGCTGGGCTGCAAATCCCAATAAAAACCCCTCTAGTGACGCCACTGATTAAAATACATATGATTGATTTATTAAATGATCTTTCAGTGTTATTGTCCTGGATCAGATCAAACACTGAATTAAAAATAATATGGTGAAAGTGGGTTTGAATACTCTATTTTGCACATCAACGGCCCTCTTAATCTAATTGATCTTTTGAAAAAACAAAATTCGAAAATTATGTACCTTTTATCACTGATTTATGTATATTATAGTAACATAAAATATGAACTCTGCTAAAACCTAAATTTTCTCTTTTCTAAAATCTGAAGCTACAAAAATTCGGTACTTCCCCTAAAATAAAGAAGATAGATTTCAAATAGTAGCAATGTTCTTACTAGATTTTTTTTTAAATAATTGATACTCACTTGACCGATAACATGGCGTAAGGTAACAAGCTTTTCCTAATTTCCACACTAAAAAAACTAAAATATATCCATCACAACTTTGAGAAGGATGTTTTTGGATAAAATACACACACACATCGCAAGTTTATACTTAATATTAATATAATGATGTCAAACGGTTACAAATAAAAATTTCCTCAAAGAAAAAAAAAATATAATATATATATGTATGTATATAATGACACAACTCTATAGGTTAATTTAAATTGATAATAAAAATGCACTTTTACTATACGTGTGCACTATCTATATAAATATAAAGCTCTTCTCTTAAAAAATAAAAATAAAATAAAATTAATTGTTAATACAATAATTACTAAAATGGTAGAAAATGTTCAATAATTGCACAATAAAGTTCAATAATAATATGTGACCTGATCTCTCTAAGCATTCATTATTTAATTCTATAAAAATGCATTTTGTATACAGTTGCGTCTATTTATTTATCCAAATATTATTAATAATAATGAAATTAATATACACATCACATTGAAACACCCATTCTGTTTTCTTTTGTTTCTGATAATTAATAATAATAATAATAGTTGTAATACTAAGGTTTAAACCTGTGATAAGCCTAAATTTGTATATTTACACTTATTTACACTTCTAAATATATTTATATAGTTTTCTTTTATCATATAAAAATTATAACTAATTTCTGTACATTATAAATATAATTTTTTATTAATTAATTTAAATGATATCAATCCACCGGGGTTCTAACTCCTCTCCCAAAATAGTCTTTCACATTGTAAAATCTCTAATGTAAATAATTTAAATATTTAACCAACCATATATATGTATATATAAAAAAATAAAAATAAATACTTCATATTATTATAATAATATTTAAGATTATGATTCTAAATCATCTTCACGTTGACTTGAAAAATATGAAACTAATCCCCCAAATTCACCACCTGATTCTTCATCAAATGATTTACTATTATTACTATTATCTGTATGATTTTCATTTGTATATTGTTCACTATATTGTGGTGGTGGTTGTTGTTGATATACTGTTGGTGGTAAAGCATCTTCATTTTGTTGTTGTTGTTGTTGTTGTTGTTGTTGCGGTTGTGATTGTGTTGGTGGTAATGGTGGTGGTGGTGGAAAACCACTATAATGATAACTTGATGGTAAATTTGGATGATATGGTGACATATTTGGTCTAGGTGGTTGCATATGTGCTGCAACGATATGTTGCATATGTCTTGAACTATTAATAATTGGAAATCTATTAAGTGGTGGTGGTACTGTTGTTGTTGTTATTGTTGTTGTACGTGTATAATGTAATGGTGATTGTGGTGGTGTTTCATTTTTACCACTACTTGACGTACTATTACTACCACCACCACCACCACTTGGACTAGCTGATGCTGGTGATGCTACACGATTTGGTGAATTATGTCCAGACATATTTATAGCACCACCACCAGATGGTGATGGATCTAAACGATGTGAATGGTAAATATGTGATGGTATTGTTTGTGGTACAGAATTACGTATTTGATGTGGTGATACAACTACAGGTGGTGTATTTTTTGTATAATGATTTATAGTTGGTGGTAATTGTCGGAATGGTCGAATTCCACCTGGTAATAACAAATAAAATAATTCAATAAATTATATGCAATTAAAAACAATAAAAAATAGAAACATTTATTTTACCAGTCATATAAGTATGTGATGATATTGAAGAATGAGATGGTGGTAGTACTGTTGTTTGTGTAACTACAACACTCTCATCATCACCACCACCACCACGTTCAGGCATTGTAGCAAATTGTTTCGGTCTTATTGTACCAACAGGATAACCCGGTTGACCTGGTTTATTTTGTAACATTCGTGTTATAACTGATGGTGTTGGTTGACTTTGGGCAAATGGTTGTGGTGGTGCAGCAATTTCAATATTACTATTATTTTCTTGATTTATTGTCAAATCTTTTGCTGTAGCAATAAAAGGAGTATTTACTGTTGTTAATGGTTGTAAAACATCCGGTCGTGTTGTAGTACCCAAATTTGCTACAGCTTCTTCAATACTTTTCTTATTTCGAC
This sequence comes from Lydus trimaculatus, assembly GCA_037414755.1. Taxonomy (NCBI): domain Eukaryota; kingdom Metazoa; phylum Arthropoda; class Insecta; order Coleoptera; family Meloidae; genus Lydus; species Lydus trimaculatus. The sequence continues at coordinate 12,167 of JAZBGY010001407.1, read as the reverse complement.
CTCTACGTTTCTTACCACCATTATCATCTACATTACTATCATTCGAATTAGGTAATTCTCTAAATAATGGTAAAGAAACACCTGGTGGTTCGGATAGTTCTTCATTATTTTCTGTATTAACAATTAAACTTTCCATATTTCCAACAATCGGATCTTGTATTGTTTGCGCAAATTGGAAATGACCTTTTGGCTTTCTACCACGTTTCTTCGGACTATTTGTTATTACACTAGCAGTTGTTACTGGAGTTGTAGTTACAACACTAACAGGAGCAATAACTGTTGGTTGAGGTGGTGGTGGTACTGGTACTGATTGTTGTTGTTGTTGTTGTTGTAATTGAGCTGCTTCAATTTTCTTAGCTTCACGTTCTTTACGTTTTTTCTCTTTTTCAATCTGTAAAGCAACCAATTGTAATTGTTTATTTGCATATTCTTCTTCTTCCATCATTTTTTCCATTTCATTTTCATCCATTTCTTCTAAATTTTTATTAATTAAATCAATTGGATTTGGTTCATCATCACCACCACCACCACCACCACCATCATCATCTTGAATTTTATTCAATGGTTTTTTATCATCAGATATTAATGGTGGAATTTGACGTGAATATGATTGAACCATAATTTTTGTTGTTTTATTAACATTTAATTCATCATTAGAATCAACATCATCATCTTCACTAATTTTATCTTCTTCATCTAATTCATCTTCTTCATTCGCAACATATTCTTCTTCACTTTCTATACGTGGTGGTGGTCGTTTTATTTTATCCTAAATAAATCAAATTATTATTATTATTATTATTATTTTATAATTAAAAATTACTTCATCACTATCCGATCCTAAAGCATCAACATAATTGATTTTTTTGCCTCTTGTACGTCTACCTGGATTTACATCATCACCATCTAAACCACCAAATTTAATTTTTGGCTTTTTCTTTCTATAAACATCAGCATCAGAATCATCATCGCATTTCTTCTTCTTTTTCGATTTTTTCTTTTTACTTGATGTTGTTGTTATATTGGTTTTTCTTTGTCGACTAAAAATTAATAAATTAATTTCGACAATTTTATTTAAATAAAAACAATTACTTTGCTGGTTTCCTTTTACGTCTACCCCAAGAACGATCACTCTCTTCTGATTCACTTTCATCCCATATAGATTTCTTCTTTTTACGACGTGGTGCATCATCTTCACTATCATCATCAACTATTTAATGAAAAAATTTAATTAAAAATTCAATAAAATATTTGTAATAAACTTTACTAAAATCAGCATCATATCGTGATGTACGTGCTCGAGTTGATCGTCTAACAGCATCCGCACCACGTCTTCTACCACTACGTCCATTATCTAAATCATCACTATCTTCACTACCTAATTCTTCATCATCAAAATCTTCATCAGAATCAGTACTGTAATTATTATTGTACCAATTAAAATAAAATTAATTTTAAAATTTAGCAAATATTTCACCTGGTTCCTTTGAAATCTTCATCTGAATCTTCATCATCACTACTAACATCTAATGCATTCAATTTACGTGTTTTTTTACGTTGTCCTGGTCGTTTTTTAACTGGTCGTATTTGATCATCATCATCATTTTCATCATCTTCACCAACAATACCACCACTTTTTTCTAGAATAGGTTTAGTATCTTGATTTTCTTCTGGAAATAATGGTGGTAATTCCGATTCTGATGGTATTTCTCTTATTTCATCACCAATTTCTGTATCATCAATTTTCTTACGTTCACCATTTTCATCCACTTGTTGTTGTTCATCATCTTTTTCAGCATTAACAATAGTTGTTATATCTTTACCACGTCCTTGATTACCAGCTCCTTTTACAGCCTCCATTTCATCCTAAATTTTTCAAACAATGGTAAGCATTATTTAAGACAAAACAAAACAAAATTAAATAAATTACTTGAATTGCTGAATTTATCAATTCATCATAATCATTAAAACGATAACTATGAGCTTGTCGTCTTTGTCTTAATTGATAAATTGGTTCATCACTATCATTACTACTATGTGATTCAGATTCTGATTTACTATCATCAGTATCATCATCATCATCATCATCACTACTAGATTCATCTCTATCATCTACTTCACCATCAGCTTCATAATCATTTTGATGATGATCATCATCATCTTCTTTATCAATATTTTTTGTTATCAATCGTTTCTTTTTAATACGTTCATTATCTTTATTTGGTAAAACATTATTTAAACTAATACCAACATATGCTAAACGTTCTTTACGTCTATCTTCGATTTCTTTTTTATTCAATTTTTTATCGTAATCCACAAGTTTTTCTTGTAAATTTTGTAATAAACGCGCCTATAAAGACATTTATTAACAAAAAAAAATTGTAATTTCAAAAAATAGTCCAGGGCATGGTGGCGTACTCGTTCGCAAAACTATCCCCATTGAATTTTTAATTTGACAGTTTTGTCAGGGAGGTTATCCTGATGATAAAAGTGCAAAATGCCGTCTGGTACCTTGGTTGGATATTGTTTAAACAAGGAAAATTTAAACAATAGCGAGAAAAAACTGTTTTTTTATCATAAATGTGCATAATGATTTTCAGGGTGCTAACTCTACCGCACTCGGACTCATTCAGCGGCAAGAGTGCGAGTGAGAGGGCAATGCTTATTGCTCCACGCGTCAACTAGCGAACAGTCTTTTGTTGTTGATTAAAATAACCGATAGAAACCACGGAATTGATGCAGCTGATATTGTTAACAATGATTCAATTATATAAAAAATTAAATAACATGAAAAAAAGTACCTCAATTCCGGCTTTTCGAAACTTTCAAATATTCATAGCTAATAAACAATTATAGATAGAGTAACAAGTGTAAGGACCTTTTTATGCAGAAAAGCCTGAAAATTATGAAAAAATTTTTTGGGAATAGTTTTCCGAACGAGTGCACCACCATGCCCTAAACGAAAATAGTTAGCATACATGTTGACATGGTGGACAAAACCAATCACCTTCCGGTATAACAAGTAATGGTGGCCGTAAACATGAACAATGCCAACCATTATCACATTGATCACATAATAGAATCCATTCAGGATGATCGGATTTTTTACATTTTTGACATGGACAATCATCAATTTCTTCTTCATCTTCTGATTCTATAAAATAATAATAATAATAGCAATGTAGAAAATTTTATTTATATTTCACCTTTTCTGGCGGTACGTGCACGTTTTAATGGTTGTATTTCACCATCACCTTCTAAATCACTTTCTGGTGAAAATTCATGATCTGAAACATAATGTAATTGTTCATCATCATCATCATCATCATCAACAATTTCATCATCATCATCTTCATCATCATTAGCTGATGTACTTGAACCACTACTTGATCTCCATGGATTATATTCATCGAATAATTTACGTGGATCGCGATTTTTTTTATGTTTTTTCTTTTTCTTTTTATCAATTTTTGTTTCAAATTCACCACCACCAACATGTTCATCATCTAAATCACTATTTGTTTTTATTTTACGTTTATCTCCTTTATAATCCTGTAAAATATGAAATATTATTATTATTATTATTATTATTGTTAGAAATTCACTTTATCATCAGACTTCTTCTTTTTCTTCTTTTGTGTTTCCTCCACTTCTTTAGCCATCTCTTCTTCTAATTTTCTACGTTCAGCTTCTTCTTTTATTTTGATTTGTGCTATCCGTCTAGATTGTCGTACACCAACTGGACCTATTTCGATTTCTGGTTGTAAATCAAGACTTATACCTAAATTTTGTAATAATCGTTCTGTAATTATTAGAAAAAATTAATGAATTTTCAAAAAAAACTACAAAAAAGTGTAGAAAATTTACTATTTTTATTAGCTGGATTTTTGACTCTTTTTGAAGTTGTTGTTTCTGCTTCATTACCATCTTCAGTTTTTGTTTGATTCGTGGATTTAGGTTTCTTTTTCTTTTTCTTACCACCTTTCCGTTTTGGACGTTTTTTAGGTTTTACAATCAATGTAGTTGGTTGTATTTCAATTTTATTCTCATCATTATCACCATCATCAATATGATCATCACCATCATCATCATCATCATCGTGATGATGGTGATCATCATAATCATCATCACTACTAACTAAATCTTGTTTCTTTTGTTCTTCTATACTTTTACGTAATTGTGTATCAATATTACGTTTACCACGTATTTTAATACGTTTACTACCACCACCACCACCACCAGTGGCAGTTTCTTGATCAATTTCTTCAATATTTTCAGGACTTTCATGACCGCGTTTTCTTAAACCAGTTCTTGTTGATTGTAATGGAGGATTTGTTGGTGTTTCAATAAAATCCAAAGAGAAATTTGTTAATGATAGAATCGGTTTTGTTTCAATGTCTTTTTGTTGTTCATCATTAGAAACAATTGAATGATCTTTATTTTTAGCAATATTACAATTATTATCACTATTGTTATCAATTGGTGTTGCTTCAATTTTAGATGGTTTATCAATTTCTGTTAAATCGCTTTGTTTTTCTTCCTCTTCTTTTACAATTTTGTTACATTTCTGGTCTGCAGTTTCTCCATCATCAATTTTAACATTTTGTTTTTCATTTTTTGTGATTCCTATTATATCTTCATTCTTATCAGTTTTATTAATTCCATCTAAAACAGTCTTTGTTTCTACAGGCACTAAATCAGTTTCTTTTGAAACTTGAGAGACATTTAAATTTTCTAAAATATTACTTTTATCATCTGCATTTTGTTTTGGAATTTCGATCATTTGCTCAACAAGGAAAGAATCATTCTTTTTATGAGTATTTTCAACATTTTTCTCAATTTTACAACTAGCCATCACATTTTCCTCGATTTTGTTGGAAATTTTCAAAGTTTCCGTAGTATCCTCAACTATTTGATGGTTAATCTTCAATTTTTCATCATCTTCTGCATCATCATTTTTAGATTCTATTGTTGTCGATTTATTAATTTCAACCTCTTTAGAATGATTTTCTTCATCACCTACTGTATAAGCAGATTTTTTAATACATTTTGGTTCTTGTATTAATTGTACATCATGTTGTGGATTATCTTTATCACCTAAAGTATAAGCGATTTTTTTAACACATTTCGGTTCTTCTACAGGTACTTTTTTAGATTCTAATGATAAATTTTCATTCTTTATTTTACATTTTTCTGCTAATTTATCATTTACAATTACAGTTTTAATTTGTGTTTCATTAGAACTATTCTTAATACTATCTAAAATTATTTGTTTTTCTGAAACTCTATTTAATTCCATTGTATTTGACAATGTTTCTTTAGAAAGATCCATGATGCTTGCTGCATTTGTGTCTTCCTCTGCAACTTTCTCTAATTCCGTTGATTTCAATGGAGGTTCATTTGAACTATTCGTATGACTTTCTGAGATTGATTGTTTCTCTGAAACTTCCTTAAATTCCTTTGTTTCCAATGATACTTCATTAAAATTGTCTGTCGTAATTTCTGAAATTGATTGTTTCTCCGGAACTTTCACTAACTCTACTGGATCTACAGATGTTTCATTAGAACTATTCGTGGTACTGTCTGAAGCTTTCACTAATTCCACTGTATCTACAGGTGTTTCATTAGAACTATTCGTGGTACTGTCTAAAGTTTCTTCCAATCCCCTTATATTTAAAGGTGTTTCATTGGAACTATCCGTGGTACTTTCTGAAATTGTTTGTTTCTCTGAATCTTTCTCTAATCCGGTTGTTTTTAACGATGTTTCCTTAGATGTATTGATGGAACTTTCTGAAATTGATTCTTCCTCTGTAGTTTCCTTCAATTCCGTTGTTTTTAACGATGTTTCATCAGAAATATCCATGATACTTGCTGGACTTGGTTCTTTCTCTACAACTTTCTCTAATTCCATTGTTTTTAATTCGGATTCATTAGAACTACTTTCTGAAATTGATTCTTTCTCTGACACTATCTCTAAATTCATTGTATTTACAGGTGCTTCAATTGTTTTAAACAATGTTTCACTAGAACTATTCGAGGTATTTTCTAAAGATTTGTCTATTTCCATTACATTTAAAGGTGTTTCTTCATTAGAACTATTTGAAGTACTTTCTAAAATTGGTTGTTTCTCTGAAACTGTCTTTAAATTCACAGTATTTACGGGTGTTTCATTAGCACTCTGCGTTGTACCTTCTAAAATGGATTCTTTCTCTGAAACGTCTTTAAATTCAGTTGTTTTTAACGATGTTTCATTCGATGTACTTTCTGAAATTGGTTGTTTCTGTGAAACTTTCTCTGATTCTGTTGTATTTACAATTGTTTCATTAGAACTATTCGTGATACTTTCTGAAATTGGTTGTTTCTCTGAAGCTTTCTCTAATTCGATTGTATTCACTGGTGTTTCATTAGAACTATACGAAATATTTTCTAAAACTGAAACGTTTTGTAAATTTGCTTTATTTACAAGAGTTTCACTAGAAATGTTTGTAGTGCTTCCTGGAATCGATTTTTGTTCTGGAATTTCCTCTAATGCCGATATTTTTAACGATGTTTGATTGAAACTATCTGTAGTATTGTCTATAAGTGATTCTTTTTCTGAAACTTCCTTCAATTCAGTTGTTTGTAATAATGTTTCATCAGAACTATTTGTGGTATTTTCTGAAATTGATTCTTTCATTGAAACTTCCTTGAATTCGATTGTTTGTAGCAATGTTTCATTAGAACTACTCGTGGTACTTTCTGAAATTGATTCTTTGAGTGAAACTTTCTCTAAATTTGCTGTATTTACTGATGTTTCATTAGAACTATCCTTGGTACTTTCTGGAAACGATTCTTGTACAGAAATTTCCGTTATTTTTAACGATATTTCATTAGAACAATCCGTGGAACTTTCTAAAATGGATTCTTTCTCTGAAACTTCCTTGAATTCGCTTATCTTTTCCAATGTTTCATTAGAACTGTCCGTGGTGTTTTCTAGAATTATTTGTTGTTCTGAAACTGGCTTCAATTGTGTTGTTTTTAACAATGTTTCATCAGAACTATTCAAAATTGCTTCTTTCTCTGAAACTTTCTGTAAGTTTGCTGTATTTACGGATGTTTCATTAACACGTTCCGTGGCACCTTCTGCACTAGATTCTTCCTCTGAAACTTTCGCTGCATTTACAAGTGGTTCGTTAGAATTGTCGCAGGTGCTTGCTGGAATTGATTCTTTCTCTAATAGCGTTGTATCGATAGGTGTTTCATTAGAATTATTCGTGGTACCTTCTATAATGGATTCTTCCTCTGAAACTTTCTGTAGGTTCGCTGTATTTACAGGTGTTTCATTAGAACCGTCCGTAGTGCTTTCCAGAATTGTTTGTTGTTCTGAAACTGGCTTCAATTGTGCTGGTTTTAAAAATGTTTCATTAGAACTATTCGAAACACTTTCTAAAATTGTTTCTTTCTGTAAGTTTGCTGTAATTACGGGTGTTTCATTAGCACTTTCCTTGCTACCGTCTGTAATGGATTCTTCCTCTGAAACTTTCTGTAAGTTCGCTGTATTTACAGGTGTTTCATTAGAACCGTCCGTAGTGCTTTCCAGAATTGTTTGTTGTTCCGAAACTGGCTTCAATTGTGTTGGTTTTAAAAATGTTTCATTAGAACTATTCGAAATAGTTTCTAACATTGTTTCTTTCTTTGAAACTTTCTCTAAGTTTGCTGTATTTACGGATGTTTCATTAACACTTTCCGTGGTACCTTCTGTAATGGATTCTTCCTGTGGAACTTTCGCTGCATTTACAGGTGTTTCATTAGAACCGTCCGTAGTGCTTTCCAGAATTGTTTGTTGTTCTGAAACTGGCTTCAATTGTGTTGGTTTTAAAAATGTTTCATTAGAACTATTCGAAACAGTTTCTAAAATTGTTTCCTTCTGTAAGTTTGCTGTATTTACGCGTGTTTCATTTTTCTTGGTATCTTCTGTAATGGATTCTTCATCTGAAGCTTTATGTAAGTTCGCTGTATTTACAAGTGTTTCATTAGAACTGTCCGTGGTGTTTTCTGGTGATTCTTTTTCTAATGGCGTGGTATCTACAAATGTTGCATTTGAACTACTCGTATTGCTTTCTAAAATAGATTCTTTCTCTGAAACATCCTTAAATTCCATTGTATTTGAAGATATATCCTTCTCTTTAAGATTATCCTGATCGATATTTTCTTTGGTTTTTATTAAATTTTCCGATTTTAATTTAATTGTTGTATTTTCTACAATATTGTTTTCTATTGTTTTATTATGAGGCACTTCTTTCTGTTGTCCAAAATCCATTGTAGCTGTATTACAACTTATTGGATTTGTTTTAGTAAATGGTAAACAACCAGGACCAAAAAAAAATAATGGTTTTTTCAATTTTGATTGTTCCTCAATTTCTAAGATTGATTGTTGTTGTTGTTGTTGTGATGTTTTTGTTTCTACATCCCATCTAGATTTCTTTTTAGGACTTTTTATTATTGAATTTATTATTTTATTATTGTCAGTCTTTGTATCGATAATTGTACCTAATTTATATGGATTTTTTATGGGAGATATAGGATTATTATTAATAGATCCATCGATATTATCTTTGGAATTTGCCTGTAAATCACCGGTTGTTTTATTAATACTGTCAACATTACTAGTGTCCGTTTCACTATTATTATTATTATTATTATTACCACTACTACTACTACTACTACTACCATCGTTATTATTATTATTACCAGTTTGACAATCTACACCACTACCAACACCATAAATATACATCACAGGTTCATCAACTGTTTCACTAACAATTGGATTATTTACACAATTATTTTCACAACCTAATCCGTCACCTTTAATTAACATAACCGGTTCTACAATTGTTTCACTTAATTCATCGATTTTAATTTTTTTAACAATCTTCTCATCAACAATATCATCATTGTGGCGTTTCAATGATTCTTCTTCGTCGTCCTCCTCTTCTTCTTCTTCTTCTTCTTCACTACCATCATCATCTTGATTTTTAACGGATATTTTCGAATCATTTGAAGAATTCTCTTCAATTTGTCCAGTATCGATAATTGGTTTTTCAACTAAACTATTACTATCTTCATTAACTGTAGATTCCGAACTTATCTTTGAATCACTACCACCACCATCACTCAATTCATTGATAAGATTGAGTAAACCATCACGATCTCTAAAAATTACAAAAATTTAAATGTTATTTTTTTACAATTTTTGCTGACTTACTTTGCAACTAATGTCCACGTTTCCTCATCGGGATCATCTTTATATATACGTATTTGATAATTATTATCATATTGATACCAATATAAATGACCATATTTATCTTTACCTAATGGTTGTGAACGTAATTCATTTGATGATATTTTATTAATTTCCATTTTAAATTTTGTATTATAATCGAATTGCATTTCTAATAATTCTTTTAATAAACGTAATTTCGTTGATAAACGTGATTTTTTATAACCAAAACGTTCAATTTCCCATGCATCTTGTATACAAAATGTATAACAAAATTTAATAATTGCCTTCTCCCAACGTTCATTCGATACACTTTTTCTTGATTTACGTAATAATTTTATATGTAAATCAATTAATTCTTGTGATACTGAAATAATAATAATTGAAAAATTAGTAAATAAACCCACATTTTACGGACATACTGTATATTAAAATAGCGTTATTCGTTTGTTTTATTTTTTTGAGGTTAGGGATGATTATTTTGGAATTTTAATCGAAATTTCATCATTAATTATCGATTTTTATGCAAAATAATTAGAAATTTACAAAAATACCCATAAATTCGTCAACAATACGGTGGAATTATTGTAAAAAAGCTATTTGTTTACAAAACATCAATAACAATACAATGCCATGAAGTTGGCTGCAAGTCTAGCAAAATTGTATCAAATACCAATTAACAAAAAAATCCCTAATAAATTAGCGTAAAATTGTTCAAATTCTAGTTATTTATTTTTACAATTAATTACAACAAAATTTGTTAATTTCTCCAAATTGGGCTTTTGTTGATTATCAGATTGGTGCTAAATTCATGGTTTATAAATAAGAAAAACTACCACCACCGGTGATGTGATTGTTACATACAAATTTACAAATTTTTTTTTACCTTCTTGTGTATTTTCTAGCATTTCTTGTAATTCAAGAAAATCAAAATTTCTTAGACCACATGTTGGTCCGAATTTCTCCATAAATGCACATATAACAGCGAAATTCGGATCACTTTCACATGAAGCTTCATTATCTGACGCCATTTGCACTACTACCACTACTACAACAACTACTACAAATAGCGGCTATATTTGACAGAAATCTATGTTTATTCTATTATTAACATTATCAACACAATTCTTTTGTAATTTATAGTCATTTAATATAAATAACATTTTAATTGTTATTAACAATAAATTTAATTCACGTTATAATGATTGTTTATTATTATTATTATTAATTTTGTTGTCATTTTGGTGTTTTTTTTTTGTTTAATTGAGAGACGTCGCGACAAAATCGCAAAATACACAATGCACATCCAGTGATCGCTAGAATTCTACGACAGCGCTATAGTGTTATTCTAATAAACTATTAATATTACAGAAATGGTTTGAAACTGAGAATGTTTCTACCAATATTACATAAATTTATCGAGTTTCAACAGAATTTTCCAATAATATACAACACAAAAACTCTAATTATTTGAATTTGAACGTTTGTTTTACAAAAATGTATAGTCTAGTTTATTATTGGTAATTTATGTGACGACATCTATTGACTGCTATTTTCATCTATATAGGACGTAACGTATGTTCATTATTACGCCATTCGCCAATCAAATGACACACATATATGTTATTCGCTATCTTTATCTCTTGTATAAAGTTCAACAAAGATAGGTATATTTACTATAGACAGGATCGTAACAATAAAATTTGCATAGTTATTAACTTCCTTTGTATGTTTTTCTTAAGCAATTTGAATTTTAATTGTTGCTAATAAGAGCAAAAAGTTTATATACAAAGAATGTTCTATTCAGACTATCTTATTGAAATCTGCGAGTGGTGCGTCGCATAAGGGCGGTACAATTTTGTGGCGGCCTATATCATTTTATGAAAAGACTCTTCATTTATATATTTTATATTTTAATGAAAGGCCGAATATTTTGGATCGTCACTATACAGGATAGGCTAGTATGAATTGCAAAAGCTTTTAATATGTGTTGTTACATTAGAAATAGGCCTAGTTTACAGCGACTGCTTGACCGGCGTACCAAAAACTGAATTCGAGCTATATTCGAATCAAAATTATAGTACTTGCGTTGTAAACTTCACTAGCTGTTGCATGGTTCAGTCCAGTTCAGTCCGAGAATTGTTGACCCGCTGTGCTCTCACAGGACTGATCGACCAATGCTTTAGTTTGCGGCTGCTCATATACAGGCGACCAGTAATATCACTGCCATCTTTATATCTACCAGGCCGTCAGATTGCATCTTGATTTTGAATCCGCCATGTTGAAATAGATTGCCGTATAAAATGCGTTGCTGGTGACTGGTCGACTGAGTCAGTGACGTCATTCCACTACATAACGGATTCCCATAAGATCAATCACTCCTAAAGAGAGAGGAGTTGGTCGACAGTCCTTGGGTTCAGTCCTCCTCAGCTCGAATAGCGGACTAGCTTAATCCGCGGTTTAGTTCGAATCGATGCTATAAGTTGTCGGTGTTAACGCTTACGTACTAAGGACTTTAATATATGCGTAGTATCCTTATCTCTGAATTTTCAATATATTGCAAATAATGTTAGTAACAGATAATTTCTTCGTTGCAGACATAGTTCTGATGTAACATCGATGTTCTGTTAGTAATCAAATTCAGGTTAAGTTTACTTGCTTTCTTTATACCTTATTAGTCCGAATTTAGCTCTTTTCAGATGCTTTCAGACACACGTTGTAAATTCCTTCAAACTATTGAATTTGTGTTTAGATAATAATTTAATTTTGCTGTTGAAGACAGTAAGAAAGAAAGAGGACCATTTTGTATTGGAATGGTACCTATTCTTAACGAAAGCACGGAAAGAAGTCAACACTACAAATCTATGAAAAGAACCAATACTGTTCATTTATCAAAAGACTAGAAATT
>JAZBGY010001406.1:0-22616 GCA_037414755.1 Lydus trimaculatus | reverse complement strand
TTTATTGAATTATACATTTAAGATGATATCCTCTTTGGCAAGTTATATAAAAGAGTACTAGTCAACAAAATCAACGAATTGTAGTAAAACAGTCCATGAAGGTGGACTAAAATAACAAAGTATTCAATGCAAATTGAAAATTCAGTATCACCACTATCGAAATCAAGCTAAATTTATAACAGTAAGTTAGTTAAATATTATAATTGTTATTTCTATTTGTTACTTAAGCATTGAATGATTTATTAGAGCATGAGTTTTGTGATGGATAGACCGAATTCTATTGTTTCGGTGGCACGACGTTCAGCTGGTGCTTATGGTGGCAATTTAACCGTTGTAGACACAATACTTCCTGATATACTTTCTATGGTGGATGCATACTGGTATCAATTTCCACCAGTGGATCCACTATGGCAAAAAATTGTCGGTTTAGTGATGGGTGTAATTGGTGTTATTTCCATAATTGGCAACGGCATAGTGATTTATATTTTCTCCACTACAAAATCACTACGAACACCATCTAATTTGCTAGTTGTAAACTTGGCAGTTTCTGATTTTTTAATGTTGTCCTCTATGGCACCAACAACGATAATTAATTGTTATTATGAAACATGGGCCTTAGGTGAGCTTTAATTTTATTTCTATTATTAGATTATCTGTTCAAGAGTGAAGTTTCGTTTAGGACCACTATTTTGTGAACTCTACGGTATGGCCGGATCGTTATTTGGATGTGGATCAATATGGACTATGACATTTATTGCTTTGGATCGATATAATGTTATTGTTAAAGGTTTGAATGCAAGGCCTTTAACTTCAAAATTAGCACTATTTTGGATACTTATCATATGGTCTATGGCTTTAGGTTGGACTCTTGCACCTATGTTCGGTTGGAATCGGTAAGTAAAATGATTGATCAAAACATTTGGTAGAACGTTGATTGATAATTTAAACAATTTTCTTAGATATGTTCCAGAAGGCAGCTTACTGTCCTGTGGTACAGACTTTTTATCAAAGGATTGGGTTAGTCGCAGTTATCTTGTGATGTATGGGTCATTTGTTTATTTCACTCCTTTATTTATAATAATCTACTCTTATTGGTTTATTATAAAAGCAGTAGCTGCTCATGAGAAATCAATGCGTGAACAAGCGAAAAAAATGAATGTTGCCTCATTACGATCATCTGAAGCACAGCAAACTAGTGCAGAATGTAAATTAGCTAAAATTGCTTTAATGACGATAACATTATGGTTTCTTGCATGGACTCCATATTTAGTTGTTAACATTGGTGGTCTACTTGAACTTGATATCATCCCACCATTATCAACAATGATATGTGCATGCTTTGCTAAAGCGAATGCTGTCTATAATCCAATCGTATACGGACTTAGGTAAACGATTGATTATTAATTATTATAGATTTTAATTAATAATAATTCTTATTAATCCTTATATAGCCATCCGAAGTATAGACAAGCTTTACAGAAGAAATTCCCTTCATTGGTATGTTCATCGAAACAAGATGATACAGTATCGCAGGTTTCTAATGTAACAAATATCAAAAACGATGGAAGATCTGAAACAGCTTAAAAATCAACAACATGGGTAGTCTGTCGTTGAATGTAGCCAAAAAAAAAAAACAATAATAGCTAATAACCAATAGCGTAACTATACTTTCATTAGAATAGACTTAGTAAGCATAATGAGAATGTTTTTTATTACTTAATCCAGAAATAAAATTTAATTCCGGAAATTAAGGAACTAGGTTTCAGTCTTCAGCAAGGTCGGTCCCATATGTTAGGTAGCGAGACGAGCGCCTTAGGCGCAGATAAATAAGCCGTTTCTCTATATTCATTCTTCCCGAATTTGTTCGTTGGTAAATTAATTAGATTATTTTTCAAAACATGAGTTAGTTTTTATGAAAAATTATTAACCAATAAGAGTCTATAAAAGACAATTAAAAGGCGCCACAATTGAATGAATCAGTCAGCAAAAAGTTTTATGCAACATTAAACTCTATACTATAGACTCAAGCTTGAATATTTCTAATCGAGCATTATTAACGAATTTGAAGCCTTATATAGTGTATTATTAATGTAAGCTTTTTATAGATCATGCAATAAAAGATTTTGTATTTATCTGATTTGTAATTACAAATTGAAATTCATTAAAAGGCTTCTGTTTACATAATTAACCAAGAAAAGATTATCTCTATGATAATCTGGATACTATCTGCCTATTACATTAATAACTAGTATCGAATATACAGGAAAACCTCGATTATCACGATTTTTGATTTATCTCAGTTTATTAATGTAGATACCCAAAATCCAATTAATGCGATTTCAAAGGAGTTGAAAATGAAGTAACCCGTGCTTTCTAAAAGACATTAAAAAAGGTGATGATCAAGACTTGCTTGAACTTGAACTGGACGATGAAAATCTAATTCGCAAAGGTCGTAAAATCACTTATCTGTGTTACTTTTCACTTTTTAAGTGGATTTCGGTCTGTTACAAAGAACAGTTGCTATTTCCAAAAACCCTATAACAACAATAATCACCAAATTTTGTAAGATATCCACAGAAAGAAATTATAAATCAATAAATTACGTCCAGTTGAGGGCAATTGGTTCAACGACAAATTTTCTTTGAGCACATGGTAATACGTAATAATCCGACAAAGTCGAGATTCATCCAAAATATCATCAAATGGAAACCAAATAACTTCCCTAAAATAGCACATTGAACCAAAGAAAGCGTCTGAACCGGTTCTAATCAATGCAAATGGTCCATCCTGACGAATTTCCAGTGATTACAATAATGCCAACTCAAAATTTTGGAACTAGAATTGAATGAGGACCGAGAAGCTCTTTGTATCAAATAGAAATAAAATGTAGCAAGAAAGAATGTCTGCAGTACACTACATTCATACCGAAAAGTTCGTTTCCTTTTCTTTGTCCATTTGTGAAACACTACAGTATCCAAAGCAGTAGCAGCAGCCACAAAATCAATAGAAATAATATCATTATAGAGTACCACGCAGTCTGAAATTGTAACGGCTTCATCATTGATTTTAGAGTATTCCAAACAGATCATTGACACAGCATGTTTAAAATTCGATTTTAATAATTTGAAAATGTAATCAGAAGCGATTAATGGTAGACCACATACAGTGTGGGTTCGTCTAATGCGTACATTGGAAAAACACCGATATTGTAGTTGTTGTTCGTTCTTTGTCTAATAAATTCGCCCGCAGATGTTCCACCATGATCATGACCAAGATGGAAGAGGGTGTGATGTTTAGAGGAAGCTTCAAGGATGGATTTAAGCTATCGGTTTATTATTTAAAATCTCACTTTTTCTGGATTTTCTTCAATCAAAATTAATTTCGACCAACAAGGTTCACCTGCGTAATAAAGGTAATACGAAGGCTTAAATGAGTAATTTGTGCATTGTGCCTACAAGCGGTCAGTGTAGTGTGTTTATCATTCACGTGAAACAACAACGAAACTTTTCTATTTTAAGGATAATTGAATAAACAAACAGGATTGGATCTTTATTATTTAAGTAGATTTACCTTAAGGAATGGTTGTACCAAGATAATCAAATTAGTATAATTCTAGACAGTTTCAAATCGTGACGACCTTCAGTTGGCATTCGGGATTTGAATGATACACGAGAAACAGAAAAAACTATCAACACTTAATTTGTCCATTCTCAATGATGTCCTATAACTGTTTTAAGCCATTAAAATGAAATAATTATTTATTGCTCATTCTTGCGGCAGTACTAGTTTCTTATAGTGTCCAGCAACATATTATTGCTGCTAGAACTTTTTATTTTTATACGATTCACAATACAAGTAAATATGCTTCGTAGAAAGTTCTGCTGTAGCTATTTTTAATTTTGTTAAACGATGAAGAGAGAAAAAGGGCATGCTTATTGCTGATCTATGTTGGAAAAGGGCAATTTAGAAAAGCATACAAAAATGTGGGGAAGCACTGTTCTGTTTCTTTGTTCAAATGTATCTACTCAAGTCTACCATCTATGTTTAGATCCCAGAAAACAAGATTAAAAACTTAATTTGGGCTAGCTAAATAAAATAGCCGAGTCCGCGAGTTGGTGAGAATATAGTGTTTACACTCGCAGATATTTTCTCACATTACTGTTTACACAATAGAGTATTTTGTAATTTGCACACAATTTTTCTCACCTAGTGGAAATCCAATCTAATAAATACCTGTTGAATACTTCAATCAATTTTATTTCAGACACATTTCAACTCAGGAAACAATACTTGTGTGCTTTCAAGTTTTCGTTCATCAAAATCATACCTCTGTTGTTTACATCTATCTATACATACTCGTCAGATGTCTGTGTGTTCACTTTCGTGATAGACACAGAAATAAGACAAAACAGAGATTTGCTTTGCCAAAACTTTACATGATTGTCTAAAGAATACTTCGGCATACTTCTGGAAATGGTTGAGCCAACAATCACTAAAAAGATGATACTTTCCTTAGAGCAGTTTCTTCGTTCAGATCTTTGATGTATCTATTTAACGTTTCTGTATCATTCATTGCAAGAATGTTACTTTCGCTAATTGCCATCCGTTCTTTCAATATTCTAGTAAGAATCAAGGTGGTTTAACTTATAATTGTTGAATAATCTCGAATATTTGCTGTTATGTTTAAGACGGGGTTTGGGTCAACAGAATTATACATTAACTATTTGGGTTTAGTCAACCTGTCTTTGTGGTAATAAGAGCATGATAAAGTTGATTGAAACAAAACAAACACATATAGTGTAGTTGCGATATAATAGACAAAATTGTCGTTATATACGCCACAAATCTACGTGTAGTACTTTTGCTAGAAAAACTTAAATAAAAAAAGGCAAGTCCTTATTTTTATAAAGAGTCAATTAAAAATCCTATTAATTACGGGATAAAATCGTTTATTGATTGCTTTGATTTTCTGTATATAGACTTTCACTTGCCCTTAACCGTGATCGTTTAATACAAATTCCTTAACAAAACCTAATGTGATTACATTATGAATTCTTATCAAAGTTAAAGAATGAACCCTCTTGTGGTTTCCTTTTATTGAATTATGCACGTAAGACGAAAATCTTTGCTAGAAGTTATATAAAAGTGAACTAGTCGACAAAATAAATGAGTCGCAGTACAACAGTTCACCAAAACAGACTAAAATAACATCAACAGTATCTAATAACACAAAATTCAGCCTTATCCTTATCAAAATCAGTTTAACACGGTAAGATAATTGCTTATTGTTACCGTTATTGTTTTTAATTATTAAGATTTGTTTACAGATTTATAAAAAAAAACTAAGACACCATGTCCGCGATGGAAACATCAAATTTCATTGCATGGGCAGCCCAACGTTCAGCTAATGCTTATGGTCCTAATTTGACTGTCGTCGACAAAGTACTTCCTGACATGCTCCAAATGGTAGATGCATATTGGTATCAATTTCCACCAATGAACCCATTATGGCACGGAATTTTAGGATTTGTAATTGGTGTACTCGGCTTCGTTTCAATCATTGGCAATGGCATGGTGGTTTATATCTTCTCCACTACAAAAACATTACGAACACCTTCTAATTTGCTAGTTGTCAATTTAGCAATCTCTGATTTCTTTATGATGTGCTTTATGTCACCAGCCATGGTCATTAATTGTTACTATGAGACATGGATCTTAGGTAAATCGTAATTGTTTTCTTATTATAAGGTTATCTGTTTTGATTGTGAATTTCTATTAAGGACCACTATTTTGTGAAATCTATGGTATGACCGGATCGTTATTTGGATGTGGCTCAATATGGACCATGACATTTATTGCTTTGGATCGATACAACGTCATTGTTAAAGGTTTAAGTGCAAAGCCTCTAACTAAAAAAACAGCCTTGTTGAGAATATTTATTATATGGGCTATGTCTTTAGGCTGGACTTTTGCACCTATGTTCGGTTGGAGTCGGTAAAAAAAGCTTTTAATCAATAAGTTTACAATTCAAACTAACAATTCAAATGGTTTTCTCTTAGATATGTACCAGAAGGTAACATGTCATCTTGTGGTATAGATTTTCTAACGAAAAATTGGATCAGTCGCAGTTATATTTTAGTTTATTCAATGTTTGTTTATTTTACTCCTTTATTTATAATAATCTATTCGTATTGGTTTATTGTACAAGCTGTGGCTGCTCATGAGAAATCAATGCGTGAACAAGCGAAAAAAATGAATGTTGCCTCTTTACGATCATCTGAAGCAAAACAAACTAGTGCCGAATGTAAATTAGCTAAAATTGCATTAATGACAATAGCATTGTGGTTCTTTGCATGGACACCATATTTAATTACAAACTATATTGGTATCTTTGAAATTACAAAAATTACACCATTAGGATCTATATGGTGTTCATTATTTGCTAAAGCGAATGCTGTCTATAATCCAATCGTGTACGGAATTAGGTAAACAATTAAATTTTAATTATTAATACAGACTTTAATTAATAATAATTCTTGTTAATTCTTATATAGTCATCCGAAGTATAGACAAGCTTTACAGAAGAAATTTCCCTCATTGGTATGTGCACCTGAACCAGATGATACAGCTTCGACAGTTTCTGGTGTAACAAATATTACAAATGATGACAAATCAGCAATAGCTTGAAAATGACAAATACTACAGAGATGTATATAAATAAGATGATCTGTTAAAGAGATTAAATAAAATGGCGTTGTAATATTTTTTGGTAATAAACCTTCCAAGCATATTATTTATGTTGTATCATTTTTATTTTCTTAACCCTTTAATCTAAAATATTAGATATTGATGCACAATAGATTATTATTGGTTAGCGTGTGTAACAGAGGGGTATGACTAGGTTGTTTACCGGCAATTTACATCTTAAAAGAGATTCAAGGTATTCAACAAAACTGAGCTTATTTACCTAATCCGCTTGAAGCCAAGAAATGCGACGTCGTTTGCTTGAGGTCAAAAAGCAGTAAACGAAAATCTTCCTTCTTTATCGACGAGAGATTTTCTGAATTGAATCCTTATCAAAAGCTAAATCTTACTAATTGACTGGAAGCCTCACAATGTATTATTAATGTATCTTTTATTGAACAAATTTATAAAGCCTACATTGTTTACCGAATTTCGGATTATACAAATAGAAACTTGTAAAAAGGCTTCTATTCAATAGATCAACAAAAGATATAAAATCACAATTATTATACTTAGGAACCTACTTTCAATATCTAGATTATCCAGTATTCTCATTTTATTGTTTTAAGAATTGCCCATAACGATACGACATATAACAAAATGTACATAAACAAAACAAAGAAAAAAATCTATTAGCAAAAATAGCGATATGAAATCAAAACAATTTTTCAATAATAAAAATAACAGTTTAATGCGTTATCAGTGTGAACCAATAAACTCAAGTTTCAGCTAAATATTTCTGGTTTGATCCATCAACTACGAAAATCTTATTTTCTAGGTCATTTCAGCAATTGTAAACACCTTTTGATTTTCCAATGAGTTAACTAAATCTCAGAACAGGATGATAACAGGAGTAGAAAACAGAATAAATATTTTATTAAACAAAATTGAACATTCGTTGAGTCTATAGAGAATGAATCAAAAACGATAAAGCAACTTTTTAATTTGATAACTGTAACTTTTCTAAAAGTAATATAAACTGGTTTAAAGCAGTTTTAAATGTTAACTATTTTGAATAGATTTTTATAAACAAAATAAATAACAGAGGCAGAGGAGCAAGCTCATGAGTTTTTAATAATTCGAGGAACTTATCCATATTGCTGTTTAACACACGAAAATGTTTTGTATTTTCTGTGTGATGGAGACTCGCACAAATTTTCTTGTTAATATTTACCATCTATACCTGTAATAAACATATTAAAAAGGTGGCGATGGCAAAAGAGAAGTCAGACTTGATTGAATCCTACAGTCAAGAGAAACTCGTGATCTGCAACATAATAATATTGGTTTTCCTCTTTTTAGATTCATAATCTTTAAAAAGAATTAAAATCAGCGATAAATTACAAAATTTGTCGCAAGATACAAAACTATCATATGCAGTAGCGGATCTACACTCTTTGAGGCCTGAAGCTAATAATGATTCTGGGGCCCCTGAGTTGAAGAAAATCACAAGTAATTCTACGAAATCTTTACTTACAATAAGTTACAGTGGAAGCTCGTTTGGCCGACTACTACAGGGCTAAGCGCCTATCGGATTAGGGAAAATGTAAGATAATACCGAGAGATATTTATGGCATGTGCATTTAAGAAGCTAAATCTTAGTATTTTCGTAAAAATCGGTTAAACGAGCCTCTACTACTCTACTGTATTGTAAAATCTTACATTTTACCGAGCACCTTTGGGGGCCCCATAACAATTCTGGGCCTGATACTAGTAGCGTCGTTAGCGACATAGTATGTACACGTCGACATTTTGGAACCACTATTATAGCACCTGTACGCAAATCCGTCCCAGATGGCAACATCATTGTATTACACCCCTATAACTTATATGATATGAGTCTTAACAGTTGTAGCAAAAGTTTAAGCAACCTGTGGAGTTGGCAATTTCAAAATTAATTAATCAAATTAATTCATTTGTTAGTTCCAGACAGGACTTGGCATATTAGAACACAGGACCAGGATTGAAACTTTCAATGTAACACAAAAAAGTGTACTCTGGCCATTTGCTTATATTCCACAGACGTAACATTTAATACCAATGTCAACAACAATAACAAACAAATCTTAAGCCTAGTCTGCACACGGACAGATTTTCCCGGCAACAAATTTCTGGCGTTGTTCGCAACACGCGTCCTAGTGTGGATAGAGCAAAGTGTGTCCCGTGTAGACGTGTTTTATGTTTAGTTGGTTTGTTGCTGTTAGTAAATGAACCATTGTAAAAAACATAATTTATGATGCTTTGGTTATAATTGAGCACTATATGAAATATTAAAATTGAAAATATACGAAAAGGGCTAAACAGTTACAAGTCTAATCAGCTGATTTATGCTGCCAACTACTGATAACAAAAGACACACAAGACACATAATTACAACACAAACTGGTGGCGGCGCGATGTGTAAACAACCCCCTCAAACGGTATTGCAAATGTTGTTGGCAACGCTTGTAACATGTTGCTGATGAAATATGTCTATGTGTAGATTAGGCTTTATTACAAATTACCAGCTAAAAGAATTTCAAAAACTGATTGCATATTGTTTCATTTAAATACACCATTTTTTTTCTGTAGTGGAGGTCAATCGAATGGCGAAGCTTTAAAAGCTCCCACTGCCACCATATTCACTTTACATCTTTTGATTTGTTAAAAACTTTTATTATTATTTTTCAATAGCTTCTATTATCTTCGATTGGTTCTCTAATACAAAAATTTCATATTCATGAACAGTAATGACGTAAAGATGAATTCAAAATTATTATAAAGTTAGAGACTTTATAGATTGATCAATATGTAGGTGGCGCATGGCGTCTATGCCATTCCAGGATCCTGAATGTTAAAACTAGGAGCAGACTAGTCTGAAGGTTTATTCCTTAACAAGCTTATCTCATTGACATTTTTCAAATACATAAATTCATTGATACATTGTTAAATTAATGAAATAAATATGCATAATATATTAGAGACAATTTTAAAAGCATTAAATAATAATTCTGAAAAAGTGCCCTTTCACCAAAATTAAATTAATTCAATTAATAGTGCAGTGATTAGAATAAATTTTAATACAAATTATAACCCAATTAATAATGAATGTTTAGTTATGTTTTAGTATAAAAAATTAATCCAATTTCCAACAAATTAGGTAAGAAATTTAAAATATTCCAAAAAAAAATCACATATTTGCAATATTTCCAAATTAAATATAATAATATTCATGTTAATGAATTGATAAAACATGCTTATTTGTTATCAATTTTTATCAAAGAATAAAATAAATAATGTTGTTGGCCTTATTTATTTAAATGGAAACATTACAATCTATTTTTGGTCACATCAAAACCATTCTATAATACTGATAACAATTTTCAATTTTCCCTCCAATTCGATCAGTGTTTTCTCTATCATATAATCGATTACAAAACAATAGGTGGTGTTGTCTTTGATGTTAAAACGTTTTACAATTTTCCATCTCATCATTATCATTCAACACGTGATTAGTCACACAATTTCATCGTTCACGTGTATATTAACAATTCAATTAACATTTTAAACTTACAAGATTGTATCTTCAACGATAATCAGATCAATATCAATATAGATAACTTTGAGTAACATGTCTCTATATAGGAGATAACAATCTTTTTGCAAAAAAAATAAATGGGATTTTTTTCATAAAACCGCCTTAAATTGAACACCTACGTTGGTAAATACCGTAAGAAGAATAATATTAGTTTTATAAAAGGCCATTATTCTTACACGATTCATTATTACGGCAATCGTAAATCAATTTTTGACATTTCGAAGTTTATGTTAGTTTGAAGTGTCTGAGTAATGTTATACACAGACTTTTTACTGTTGATTTTATAAAGAAGAAAGTATTCTGGAAGTTGATAAAGTCTTTATGAGAACATCCACAGATCATTGAATTCATTTGGCAAAGTTTGATAAATCGTATTAGACTGATTGATGGACGTTGACCAATTTTGATAAACATATTCGACCAATTTTGATACTCAATCGTACACCATCAAGTTCAATACAACATCAAACAAGCTGTATAGCAGGTGGTTGAATAGCACTAATGACTAGACCTAATCTATAATTTCTGGTTTTGACAAAGACTTTCATAGAATTCTTCTAGTTAGCCTTCAATTTTACCACAAATTTTCTGTAACTTACAGTGAAGTAATAAGAATATTATTAATTTTAATCTAATTTGGCATCAAAGAGCTTTCTATTGAAACTGTGATAGTCTCCCTTAGCCACATTAATTCTTTGAAGAATCAAATATAAACTAGAAGGCAAATCAAATGTAGTCCCATAAGAAACGACAGTAACTATTACCATTACAAAATTGTATGTCTCCATTGGGAAATTTCCTATACAAGAATAGATATAAACAAACATTTTCAATTTACAATCGGAACAGAGCAAGAAATTACGATTTTTTCCAATTTCGAAGCAACTAAAATATAGATTTCAATATAAATATAGCTAGTTTTATAATAAACTAGCGGAAACCTATCGAAACTCGACGTAATGAAAATTTTGTATAGAATTTATTTATTTTATTTAAATTCCCAGCCCTCTACCAAAAAAGCGTTACTTCGAAATATACCATACAAAGATACGATATTCTTATAAATATGTTCTTGATGATACATCGATGACCCATGAGCTTTTATTTAAAAAAAAAATTACCCAAATCGGTTCAGTAGGAGAGGCTAGCGGACTTTGGAAAGAAAACGCCTTGCGCTTTAAATATACCGTAGGATTTCCAAGAATAGGCTCATAGGGAAAAAACAAACATTAACCATTCTTACGACTTTCAAATAAGTTGAAGTGGGATGGAGAGAAAACACATGCTCAGGGCTCAGAGGGTGTTTCTATAGATCTCACTTCAACTTATTTGAAAGTCGTAAGACTTATTCTTTCCTTTCCCTATGAGCCTGCTCTTGGAAATCTTACGGTATAGATAGATAAGTATGGATGGAGATTGAAATTGAGATTTAGACTGGCTTGGAGTATAGCCGAATTAAATTTGGATACTTTCACTACAACTTATACTATTACAAAAGAAATTCTCTATAATAAAAATACGACATCACCAAATAATTCATTTAATAAAACCATAATTAATTGAATCATTTAATCACAAAAAAAAATCCCTCAATAAAAGATAAATGTAAATAATACTTTATCTACATCATAAATTGATATTTTATTTTGAATTTACATATCAACAAGTAATTGTTAATTAAAAAATATAATTTATTTTCGTGCAATTTAGTTTCCCTTATAATTGTGAAAATCTGTGGAATGATAACTATCAATTTCCCCAGTTACACTTAATTGACCTTTAGGATTCATGTTATCTACAGATATTTTCCAATTCTATAGAGTTTTATTTTTCAGTCTACATTTGTAAATATAAACGTTCAGACAATCTATATTCCTCTCTAGTATTATTTATTGTTGTGTTTGAATTGTCTATAGACACATTAAATTTCAATTTACGTATACATATATTTACAATTATTGATAGGTGAGTTGAATTATAGATAAATAATAATTATTTTATCATTAATAATATATAAATAAACAATTACATAATCTGATTGGTAAATAATAAAAAAATAACAGACAACAATTAAATGTAATTAAAGTAATTATTTTAAAATGTCTGTTATGTATGTATTTATTAGAAAAATTGAGTCAAATATATGCAATTATTTGAAAAATTTAAAAGAATTTCCTTTATTAACAATTATAATAGCCCACACAATAACAGGAAATCTTCATAATTTGTTAATAGAGAGTTATGATTAGTTTAAAAATTACTGTCTAATCTGATAAGATGAAAACAAGCAAATAATTACGAATTATCGCAATCAAACAAAACGATCTTTATTAAATACGTTATAATTTTTGTCGTGAACCTTTCTTCAAACATTTAGCTTTAATAATATAATCATCCCAAGATAATTATTTTTAATTCGGACTAAATATTAAGCAATTTTTACTAGCGTATATTAAACCCTTTAAAGATTTAGATAATGTTTAATTAGTTTGTAGAAAATAAAACATAATTTTATTTAACTGATAAGGAAATCATAACAATTTTAGGTAAACTTGTGAAATGGATTTGCGGCAAGTTGATGAAGCATCAAAAGATCCTGGAGCTGAGAAATCAATCATAACATTCGACGAGAATGATTTTGAAGGTATGTAATATTGTTGATTTCAAAAAAGACCAAACAAACAAAAAAAATATCAGGAGATTTAAATATCTAAACCATATTTAATGTAAACATAAATACGCGCGAATATGCTTAAATAAAAACAAATATGTTAATGACATAATGAGGTCAAATAAAACGGAATTTTATCATTCTATCTTTCACAGATGAAAGTAACCCGATTTGCCAGTCAAAACCGTTGTTATCTATATTATTTGTTACTAAATGTAAAGTTACTAATTGTAAAGTTTTACTCTTCATTCATTCAAAGACCACAAACGATATGTTGTTCATAATGTACGTTCGTACGTAGTGTTGCGATCATCCTATCCTTCCTCTTGATTTTCCACAAACATGGATTGTTTTAATAAAATTGTGGCACAGTTCCTTAAACCTCGCTATGATACTATTTTACAATGGATCACCATAAAATATTACCATCAACATTGTCGTCGTACATACAGCGTTCATATATCTAGTCTAGGATGCATCTCAGCATTTTATCGTTGTTCGTTTTCCGGGCAACGCTACTCGATGAACGTGGAAAGAAAACTCACGAACTATAGCCGATTACTAGTATTTGCATTTTATAACACCCACTCTTTCTATTATACAAACTATAAAATTGATACAGTGTCTAATATTTCTTTTTAAATGTAAGGCACGTAATTAAAGGTGCTCCCAAGTGGGCCATCGTCCGCCTAA
Organism: Lydus trimaculatus; assembly: GCA_037414755.1. NCBI lineage: Eukaryota > Metazoa > Arthropoda > Insecta > Coleoptera > Meloidae > Lydus > Lydus trimaculatus. The sequence continues at coordinate 8,931 of JAZBGY010001406.1, read as the reverse complement.
GAATCGGGTGGTCCATCCAACATTATAGCAATCTTCATCGAAATCATAATTAAAGAACAACCGCCTCCCAGATAAATATGAATATACTGTAAACAATAAGTTAGTAACGTTAAAAATAAGTATAGGTATCTATTTTTATTATGACCCAGCCAAAAGACTATGGCCCACTTAAATTTTTCTGGTGTGTGATTAAATGGTGACACTTCTGTTTGACAAGCATGAAATTTCCTACTCCAACTTTAGGGGTTAAACCAAAACTTAGTGTATACCGGAGCATACAGCCTCTCTAATTTATTATGTACAACCTCATTAACTACTAAATCAAAATAAACATCTAATATCTATAAATGTTGATTGTGGTTTGGTACTTGGATTATCAAGTATTACTTCACGGCTCTTTTCAGTCTAACCCCATCCACTTGAGGTGTCTTTTTATAAATAACAAAAGAATGAATTGACAAGGAAATCTTTAAAAATGAAAATAGGATTGATTATCGCGGTCGAGAGTGATCTTAAATTTGATCAATTTTGTTATCTCTCCATCCAGATATTTGTCAATTTTTACAATTTGATTCCAGTACAAATAAAAACAAAAAGATATGTGAGTTTTTCACTGTTAATCCTAAATAATCGATAGTTAGTGATTTAGTTTCTTGTGGGAAAACCTCCAAGATGTCTGACACGTTTTGTTAATAAAAAAAAAATAAGAACGAACGAACAAAAATGTAATATAGATCGGTGGCGTCGTGTCGGCGACGCTATCATTTTTACCATATTCTAATGTTCCTACAATTCTTAATAAAAAAAAAAAATAGAAAAATACGTAGATTATGATAATTATGAATAATTCTTGAATATTTAATTGATTTGCTTGTAGGTCACCGAGCACATAGTGTTTTTATTGGTGTCCATGTACCTAATGAAAGAAAACATTCCCATCGACGACATAGGCACCATAGACGATATTCAACAACAAGTGCTGAAGATGACCGACCTTGTAAGTATTCGTTTTTCCCATAAAGAATTTTAATTTAAAATTACAATAGCACAAAAAAGTATTTTATTTTTAATTAATTTGATTTGTATTCTTTGTTATAAACAATCTTTGTCAATATTTGATAAGTCGGATTACGGTAATCGTTATTTGTATCAGCTACGTCCTATTTTATTGGAATCTCAATAAACATTTTATATTGACCCCTCTAATAGACTACAGAATGTCCCAGTTTATTTTATGAATAGGGTTAAGGTACTTTCCTTCGGGGACACCTTGCATTATTAATAATAAACCGCCTAAAAAATTCAACTACCAAAACAATAAACCTTCATTTATTGTTTTCTGTGAAATGTTGTTCAAACGTAATTATTATCGAATCGATGGCGTAACTCTTGAATTGTTATGTTTGATGAGACTTTTACATAAATTACAATAACAAATTAACATAAATTACAATGAAACTTAGTGGTTTTCAATTAACAATATGCCCTTGAATTTAAAAAGTTAATAAATTTCCATGAATTTATTGAATATTAAAACAAATCTGGTTTTTTCTTTCTTTCATTCAAAAGTCAGAATCGGTGTAACTCCGAGCAAATTTTGTTTGTTTTATAGTTTCCAGTTTTTTGTGCTAAATTTTTGTAAAACAATGATGAAAACTGAAGTGATCCGATAGTTTGGCACAACAACAAAACAACTGTTGCTTTTTGTACATTTTACGGCCAAATTAAAGGATGGCAGTCTATAGACAAGGTATAGTGCTAGTTGCAATTCATAATCATCTAATCTTCTAATTAAAAAATGTTGTCCTGTATTCGAGGGTGTAAAGATGATCGTATATTCTATTATTGAGATTAAATTTAATTTAATTAAGATTAAACACTATTAAAAATCAGTTTATTTTGTAAAATTTGTACACAAAGAAGTTAATTAACTTTTCCTTTGTAGATATGATTAATCTTTGTTGAATGAATTCTCCGTATGTATTTCAACACGTAAATTACCACTGGAATATTTATTTAGTAAGAAGATCACGTGATTTCGTGATCGTAAACAAACAACCCATATACAATTGAATTGGTTGTGTTGTTGATTTTTTTAAAAGCCAAACACCGTACGGATTAACATTAACATTTATTATTGAAATCGCATGTTGAGAAATACTGACCTTTTTCATAGTCAAAACCCATTTTCTAATGTCGAAAAACCCATAAAATTATGAAATCTACAAATATTTAATGCAATCACGTTTCATTATTTAAATTCCAATATTTTATAATCAACAATAAAGATAAGACTTGTTGCTTCTAAATATTTTAAATGGATATTCTTCATCACGAAACTTATTAAAAACAATAAAGGCTTTAAATTTGCTAGACAAACTTGATCTATTCAGGATTAATTTTGCTCTATATAATTATAATATATGGGGAAAGGTCAAGGATTACTCTTTAGAAATGTTGATATTCAATCAGTTCTCTAGGGACGAAGTTATTACACTCAAATTTTCAATCACCGTATACTTAAATTGTTTCATTATTTATCCTCATTGTTCAAATATTCAGTTATCAATGTGAAAACATTCCAATAAGGTAACATTATTTGTATAACCCTAAACAGAAACTGAAAGAATTCAACTGGCAAAATTATGGAAACTGGGGAGCTTCGAATGAATATCTCTTAGAATTCTTATCCTGCTTTATATTACAGTCAATACTAGCATCTTGATTACATTTTATAAATTCCCAAATACACGACACATCCATGCTTATTGCACAATCGTCAGTTCGAATCGCATTTCTTTTAGGAAAAGTGAAGTCAAGTAACTTGACTAATCTTCAAATTAGGCTTTAATGTATTATAAGCTATGTTATTTATTCGTCTGTAATAATACTTATCTCTTGTGAAAAATAAATTATTTTCTATGGTTATCATTCGTTTCATAGTAAAGTGTAGCCGGATACAACGTTTTCCTGCTAGATATCTCTAAAGACGTAGACCATAACGTCTATCTATTGTACGTACTTCTATTATTGATAACTAAATGTCACGTTGAATTCATGATTTTAGACTAAAGGTAAACCTATAGTTCCATTTTCAATAAAACAAAACATTTCATATAATTCCAAAAATTGAAAAATGAATAAGAAAGCTCGATGTGTCGTCCGTTAAACTGATCTCCAAGGATACAATCATGCCATCCTTGTCTCACAGTTTTGCACAGAATTGTGCTGCAAGGTAAGGTAAACAAACGTCTTATATTTACCGAAACAAAGTGTATCATTTTTCATGTTTTGATTACCAACCTTCAAAAATAATCTACTTATAACATTCCACATTACAAAGTGCTTTACTGTTACCTATGAAATCTCTTCCTTGTCTTTGGTCTTTGTTTGTGGAAAAAATATTACAAGAACTCTTATTAAAGGAGATGTTCTCAAAATCTGTCAACTTTCTTATGTAAATAGGTAAGAATGAAAGTTTTTGGAATATTGACGACAGGATCAAGTTTCAATGTTTCGCTCAATCTAATCTTTTAATCCAATTTAGTTCTAAAACCCTTAGAAATTTGTCTGATTTTATTAATTTTGCATGAATCACTACTAAATTGTTAAAATATCACTAAATATATAACATTGATTTTAGTAAGAAATCTAAAGTTGGTTCATTGTTGCTAAAACGTAATCATTTAGCAAAAAAATTTGCCTTTTAAAATATTTTAGGTCTTAATTGTACTACAGAGTTACATAAAAATGTCTTATTTGTGTATGCTCTTTGGTCTTCGAGATATTAAAACTTCCTTTACTTAGGAACAACAGCTACATTCGTGTCCTCCATGATCACACTAAATTACAAAATGAAATAGTAGTAGTATTAATCCTCTAAAGTATCATCATTAAACTTTTAAATAAGATGATAAGGGGTTATCGTGAACAAGCAACTCTATGAAACTAAAAGCCACAAATACAACTGAATTTAGCGATAGTTTCATTTACTTTAATTAATGAAACTGATCTCATTAAGTATAGAATAAACGACCCTCAATTACCATATGCTTAAGTTATTAATTTAGTTTATTATTTTGTTTAGGTACACCACCATCTCAACGTGTCCAATTTATACTTGGTGAAGATGCTGACGATGAGAAACATGAAAGTCATCCATTATTTTCCGAAATGGAAGAATTGGTACATGAGGGTAACGATATGGAATGGAAAGAAACAGCACGTTGGATTAAATTTGAAGAGAATGTTGAAGAGGGTGGTAATCGTTGGTCAAAGCCACATGTTGCCACATTATCGTTACATTCATTATTTGAATTGCGTAGTTTAATATTAAATGGTACAGTAATTTTAGATATGGATGCAATTACAATGGATCAAATTGCTGATTTAGTACTTGATAATATGATAAATTCTTGTCGATTAACATACGATAAACGTGATAAAGTTAAAGAAGCTTTATTGAAACGACATCGGCATCAACATCAAAGAAAAAATCATGTACTACCGATTATAAGATCGTTTGCTGAAATTGGCAGGAATCATTCAACATCAAAAAGTAAGTTGGATCGAATTGATTAACAACACTTTGGAAATATACTGGAATGATCGATATTTTTTCTTTAAATAAATCAATTTTATTGCAAAAGTCGCCAATTTCAGATGGATGTGTTTTATTAACGTGTATAACACCACAACGTAGCCGTTCCAATGTTGACGAGGTCGAGGATGCGAAGAAAGTAAAAAAGAAAAACGGTTCCTATATTTCAATTCCAGGTTAGGTTATCCCTATTTAACGATGGGATTAAGGTATTAAAGCTGCTTCTGGTGGCGGGGTTAACACTATATTTAACGCTTCTTAGTCGCCTTCATAATTGAATTTATTAACATTGTAATATAAATCATTATCTTGTCTATGTTGTTATCATAAAAAATGTATTGCAATCTTCGCAGCCTTATACGCAACTCACGTGCAAGGATTTACAACATGGTTTGCCTTACATCATCCTGCCAAAGGTTAGATAAAGGATGTCGTCGATGTGTTTTTTTTTTAAATAATCTCAACTATAGTTTTTCTAATTGCTACAATGCACATCGCGATTTTCCTACTCTATTAGCACCTGCATATTTTCGCCTGTTTCTACACTGAAGGTACAAAGAGTTTGCCGTGGAAAAAAAAACAACTAAAAACTTGTGTTCTCTCTTCTAATTGATGTGTTTCTAATTTGTAAAAATCTAGCTGAAATTTGATTTTTCCAAATTTGTAAAATTTCAGTTGAAGAACACAGCTTTCATGACATGACATCAACAACAGGCGAAAAATTTCTCACAGTACCTGGACAGGGTAAAATAAATTTGCTGTATGTTGTTGCATGATCTAAACTACTACATTCGTTTTATTTTAAAGCTTATTTGTAATAATTCTTTTTCACATTTTGCATGAATTTCACTTTTCAACATTCAAAGCTCTTCTTTATCTCTAAATGTTACCAATTTAGTGACTTCTCATAAAAACTTGTCCCTATCAATCACTCTAAAAAAAATATTGTTTGACAATTTCGTTAGTGCAAAAGCTTTTATCATTTAGAGTCTCTAGACGTTTTCACCTTAACATGATCATTACATTTAGAGATGATGAGCTTGGAATTAAACTGCATAAGTTCTCATTTCCAACAAGACAAATATTTCTACAGGCTCTGAGAAACCATCATTGGTAATGAAGAAAAGTGCTAGTAACATCTCCATGCATCGTAATTACAGTACAAGTGATTTAAGTACAATGAATGGTGATATACATCAACATAATCTTAATTTCATGCGAAAAATCCCACCCGGTGCTGAAGCCAGTAATATTCTGGTTGGTGAAGTTGATTTTCTAGAAAAACCAATTTCCGTCTTTATTCGTTTAAATCAAGCTGTTAATTTGGGTGATTTAACTGAAGTACCTGTACCAACACGATTTCTATTTATTTTACTTGGACCAATAACACCAACAAATGGTTATCATGAAATTGGTCGTGCTATGGCAACATTAATGTCTGATGAGATATTTCATGAAGTTGCTTATCGTGCACGTAATACAAGTCATTTATTAGCTGGTATTGATGAATTCCTGGATGCTGTAACGGTATTACCACCTGGTGAATGGGATCCAGCGATACGTATTGAACCACCAGCTGCAATACCATCACAAGATATACGTAAACGGCCACCAGAGAAACCACAAGAAGATTTCGATGAAGAAGAAGAGGAACAAAGAATAAGAGAAGAATCCGGATTAGCTAGAAGTGGTGTATTATTTGGTGGTTTAATTAATGATATTAAAAGGAAATTACCATTTTATTTATCTGATTTTAAAGATGCTTTTGCTATGCAATGTATAGCATCATGGATATTTTTATATTTTGCTTGTCTATCACCAATAATAACATTTGGTGGTTTATTAGCACAAGCAACTGGTCGTAATATGGCAGCAATGGAATCTTTAGTGTCTGGTTTTGTTTGTGGTATGGGTTATGGTTTGTTTTCTGGACAACCATTAACAATATTAGGTTCAACTGGACCAGTTTTAGTATTTGAAACTATTGTTTATGATTTTTGTCTGAAGGTTGGATGGAATTATTTATCTTTTAGATTTTGGATAGGTACATGGATGGCTGTAATTTTATTGATATTAGTAGCAATAGATGCTAGTGCTTTAGTTTGTTATATTACAAGATTTACAGAAGAGAATTTTGCTACACTTATTGCATTCATTTTTATTTACAAGGTAAAAAATATTGATTTACTCTATAATGATGTTATATATAGTTATGTTTATCTTTTGCTTGATAAAGGCTGTGGAAAATGTATTATTAATAGGAAAACAATTTCCAATAAATACTTCAGGATCGACTATAATAAATTATAACTGTTCCTGTATTGTAAATGATACAATTCATGCTGAATATTCAAAAATTGATTGTAAAGTAAGTGACAATTGTTCAAATAATTCCCTATAAACGAAGATAAATGTTCAAATCTTCTAGGTAATGAATGGAACTTTGGAAGGACCCGATTGTTTAACATACCAATATGTACCAGATGTCTTCTTGATGAGCATTTTGTTGTTTTTAGGCACATTCCTACTTTCAGTTCAATTAAAAGACTTCAAAAATGCTCTATTTTTCCCATCGAAAGTATGAAATAATTCTACAAGAATTCCAAATTTCCAAACATATACCTAATGAAAACATTTCTATTTGTAGGTACGTCAATTTATTAGCGATTTCGCTGTAATTATAGCAATAATGTCAATGACACTTTTGGATTATTATTCCGGTATACCAACACCAAAACTAGAAGTACCACACGAATTTAAACCAACATTACCAACACGTGGATGGTTAATACATCCATTCAATGATAATCCAATGTATACGGTATTTTTAGCAATTCTACCAGCATTACTTGGTACAATATTAATTTTCATGGATCAACAAATCACTAGTGTAATTGTAAATCGTAAAGAACATAAATTGAAGAAGAAATGCGGTTATCATTTAGATTTATTTGTTTTGGCTATTTTAATACAAATTTGTTCTGTTATGGGTTTACCATGGTTTGTTGCTGCTACTGTTTTATCAATAAATCATGTGAATTCATTGAAATTAGAAAGTGAATGTACAGCACCTGGTGAAAAACCACAATTTCTTGGTGTACGCGAACAAAGAGTTACACATATTTTGATATTTCTAACAATTGGTTTATCTGTCTTCTTAACACCAATGTTAGGTCATATACCAATGCCAGTACTATTTGGTGTTTTCCTCTATATGGGTATTGCCTCATTGAAAGGATTACAATTCTTTGATAGAATTCTAATTATATTTATGCCAAACAAATATCAACCTGATTACATGTTTTTGAGACAAGTATTTGCAATTATATTAAAAATAATCAACAAAAATGTTAATTTTTTTTTTTTTTGTTAAATTTCAGGTACCAATAAAACGTGTCCATTTATTCACAATAATCCAATTAACATGTTTAGCATGTTTATGGACGATAAAATCATTTAGTACAACATCAATATTATTCCCATTAATGTTGGTTGTTATGATTGGTATACGTAAATCATTAGATTTAATATTTACAAGACGTGAATTGAAAATATTGGATGATATTATGCCGGAGATGACGAAACGACATCAGATGCTGAAAGATACAGATGAGGTGGGCTGGCCATCAAAATTTGCACGTTTTATATTAGGACCAAAATTGATAATAGATGATGAACATAAAAAAACACCTAATACAGATATTGTATTAGATGATAAAACAAATTGTTGACGATTTTTTGATTAGAGAAATTATTATTAATCTTTAGGAAAAAAAATAATTGTTATTTTTTATTTGTTTACTTTTATTTTATTATTGTTATAATTTATTGACAATAAAATTAACATTTTAACGTTTCGTAGCGGATAAATATGTGTGCGAATAGGCCTCAATTATTTTTGTTTTTTGTAGAAAAAGACAATTTTTCCCCAGGGGTGAACCAGTTAAATTGAAATAAAACTATTGATTCTTTGCCTTAAATTGTGCAAAGGAAAATCGTTATGGTAGAAGAGGCTGGTTTTTGCACACCCCTATAAAAAAAATAAAAATAGATGAGCTCGTTATAGATTTTATTTTATTTTGCACTGAAACGGCGGCACCCTTACTTTGTTTCTTGTATATTTATTGCATATAGACTATACATTCCAGTAAAACGTTTCTATCTAGTTATCATATTTTTGTTCGTTCTTTATCAATAGATTGGTACTCATTGTTAAAAATATACAAAAGCCATAATAATGATAGTTTGGTGTCATTAGAATATTCATTAGTCGTTCATTCTTTGCCATTATTGCACAACACAAGATACACTAATATGCACATCTTGAAGTC
>JAZBGY010001405.1:0-22624 GCA_037414755.1 Lydus trimaculatus | reverse complement strand
AATTTAATCCAATTTAGAGTTTCCTTACCACATTTCCCAGTTAACTTCCGTTATCAATGATAAATTCATTAAATTAATAGTGATAGTCCACCGGTATTAAAAGATCAAATCGAATTTACATCAGAAAATATGTCCAATTCTGCATTTATATTAACATTTCAAATGAACCGCAAGCTAAAACTCTTTCTACATGAAAAGAACACAAGCAGTCGCGTCAACGTTGTTAATTGTACAGTGCGCAAGGCATAGATAGACCGTAACGCTGCCGCGCTTTATTGCTGTTAGTCTGCATGAAACGCACCCTCTAGTTTTTGTTTCTTTTTTCGTTGCAAATGGAAACCGATGTGTCAATTTAACCATTGACATAATACTAAAATAGAGAGAAAATGGAGACTATTCACTTGCTTGTTTGCGGTGTACCTCTATACAAACAATGCGCGCCTGGTATGGATCCATGTAACAATTTTCTACGAAAAGTTTAACATTCCAACCACAAAATTACTAACAGGGCCGGCGTACACAACAATCAAAACTTTTGCAAATTACTGAAACTAAACACTGACTGCTGTAATTCTAACATTAAAATGTTTCGTTGGTTTTTTTTTGAGGATGAAAACTTATTTCTCCAAAAAAATCTAATCAGCTAACTAGGGAGGCTTCACTGATTTAAATGGATGAACTGAAAAGTTCATTATACCGGAAAAAAGCGCCAATTTTCAGAAAGAATGTGCAACTTTCCACTTGTTGGAAAACTGTTGCTGTGTGATGAAATATTCATCCTTTCAGCAAATTGAAGAATTTGATTAATTTCATATAGTTCTTGACGATGAGTTTCGATTTTCATTATTTCAAACTTGACTATAATCTCGAAAATTACTATCGAAATTCTTTCAGGGATTTGTATAACGTTTTGTTTCAGGTCGTTTTTTGTTTACATTTGCTTTTATTATTTTTCAGCTTTAGGGAGTAATAGAACTGTTTATTTCAAACAAATAAAATTCGGTTTTGTTTGAATAACACGCTTTTTAATTTTATTTTTTTGTATTGCTGAAAAAGCTAAACAATTTCAGCTTTCAATGAATGTTTTCCATTACAGTTCATTTTCCTTCTGAGTTTACTTTTACTGTTTTTCAGCTTTTTCAGTAAAACTGTTTTGAAACAAAATCTGATTTTCCCATTCACACTTTTTTTTTGTTATTAAAAATGTTATTATACCGGCAAAGTCAATTATCGCTGAAAAACGGTTGTCAGTTGCATGTTGTTGTAACATAAAAGCTCTTTAAAATGAAAATTGACATTTGTTTATTAGTGATTACAATTTACAGTTATAATGCGCCGACTAAAACAGCATTACAACAGTTCACTTTTATCATTTTTCAGCTTCAGCTTATAACGTAACGCATACTTGTTAAATATTTTCAAGTTTCCAAATTCGTACTTTAACTGAAGACTACTGCTGAAAATGTTCAACAGAACTTGAGTTGTCATAATTTTCAACAGGAAACAACCAAATATGATATTCTTACTTTTCAGCTTGGGGTTATGACTTACTGAGCTTTATTGTTTTTCAGGTTTTCCATTTCTTTCAATAAATAGACCAGTTTCTCTTTGTATAGGATATTAGGTTAAGTATATTAGTGTGCGGTGAACTGAAAAATTAATTGTGGCTGAAAAACGCTTGTCAATTACATGAAAAATTGTTGCAAAACGAATTTTACTACACTGAAAAATTCTTTCTCTCCACTCTTGTTCTACTTTTAGCATATCGTTATTTTCTAGCTTTTTGAAGTTTTTTCCAACAAAGCTTTTGTTTTTCACATTTTTACATTGTTATACAGTTAACTGAAAAATGATTATTGTCAATTTCATAAGAAAAACCCTATGATACCGAAACTGTTTGTGAAATGAAACTTGAGATGTGTTTATTGATTCACCGATACATCGCCTAAGAAAAAACTTTATAGCTGAAAAACATCGATTTATGAATATTTCGGAGATGAGATACAGAAATATCTCATTTCTCTGTGCTGAAAGCATGCTGTTTAATTCTTGATAAACTTCTTAACTGAAATTCCTTTCATATATCTGCAAACTGCTTCAGGTCAATTTTTGATCCAGATGAATTCAAGTTGGAAATATTTGAGTTATTTTCAGTAATTGTATGAAATTCTCTACAAGTGAAGAAAAGTCAACTGTAACTGTAACTTAAAATTTCATATTTTTCAGTGGGAAATCCATCATTAACTTCACAGAATTGTTAATTTAATTCTTTATTTATCGTCTTTTTCAGTTTAACTGAATTTCAAGAATTTTCTAGATTGAAACGTTTTTTCTGTTATTGTACATATTATTTCAAGCCGACATTTTGTTTAGCTTTCAGTTTCAGATTATAATAGAACTTTACTATTTTTAAACGAATAGAATTCGAAATTTCTATTTTTCAGGCTTTTATGTTAAAAACGTTATTGTATAGCTAGCTGAAAATTTAATTACAGCTGAAACGGGCTTGTCAATTGCACGATAAGTTGTCGTAGTATAAAAGCGCTTTGAAGTGACGCTTGAAATACGTCTGTTATTATACAGTAAATAAAAATAAGTGTGTAACTGAAAAATAACAATTTACGAAAAACCTTTTTCTGGGTAAGTAAATTCTTATGTTACAAATTTATTATAAATTTTCAGCACAAGATTACAAACAACAAATTCAACTGGGGGCTTGTTGCACTTTTTCCAGAATTGGTTTGACTCCTCAAATGTCAGTATTGTTATAGGCTAGTTTTTATTTATTCTTCTGTTTTTCAGCTTCAAGTTATCATATTATTGGTAAAAATTCTAAGTCATCGATCTACTGAAAACGAATTATATCCGAACACTCTTATTAAAGCTTGAAACTGGCCTGTTACGACTCCAAAGACCTAAAATTGCAATGAATTAAGTTAATGTCGTATTTTTGACTCCACTTTTAGTGTTTCTTGAATAATTTAATACTTCAGGAACTTTTTCAAGGTAATTTTTTTGCAAATTCGTTATTTCAGTCGATTTCAGGTCGTAATACAGCTTTTTCGGATGGTCAATAATTTTCAGCGGATAATTTATGAATGCTTTCGAAAAACAAGTAAAGTTTCCAGTGGTTTTATTTTTTTGCTGAAAAATCTTTCATTCGATCCTTTTTTCAACGGGTTTTTTTGTGATTTGAATCGTTTTTTGTTGAGTTTCACTATTCCATTTCCAGTTTCAGTTTCTCTTCAATTTTACAAACAGTTTCCGGTTTTTCCAGAATTTCCTTGAAATAAATTCCAAATGTATTGTTTAAACAATTTAAACGAATTACTTTAGAAACTTATTACTCTGTCGTTCTACCTGTAGTTTTGCTTCTACTTTTAATCTAGCTATAAAATTGCAACAACGCTGCTCAACTATAAAAGTTTGTTGGACGATTATTCAAAGCTGGATTTATGGGGCAACGAAGTGGAAATCTGCTCTATAATCCGAAATTTACGTTCACCATCTATTTTTTTGTGTTCTATTCTTCCAAGATATCAAAACAAACAACACAATAATTAATTTTTGTGTTAATTGAGTCATTTCAACTATTTTCCCTTAATATAATAGTCATGTATAACAATGCCATTAGAAAGACTTGAAAGGGATACATTCACAGACACCCACACACACACACACACATAAGAGGGACTAAAACAACTGGAACATGAAACCTTCATCCCTAGCGGCTTTTTGTTTCTGTAATTAAGTGAAAAAACAGTGTATTGGGGTCGTTATAGTCTCAACCCAGAACATTTTTTCACCCGCATCAACTATATGTAACTTTAAGTCACGAAATTGATTTTTTTATATATAGAACCCTAGTAATTTTGCCACCCTTATTACAACACCCTTCAAATAATAAATTATCTATTGTTGTTGTTATTGTAATAAATGAGTAATGCAAGTCACGTGACTTGCTCACCCTATCATTTTTCTTTTTTCAAAAATAAATTCGGTTCAATAAATGTTGTAGACGATACACGGATTAATGTAATTTTAGTGTCTTTTTTGTCGTCAAGAGGACCTCGATAAAATAATAAAAGATGAGATATGGGTGGATATAATGGGGCAATCAAAGCAGAATGATGCCTTCAAGGGGGATGAAATTGGAATGAATGATTCAAAGAAGAGCCGGTTAGCCGCCCTCGAAATTAGACGAAAAAAAAATTGAAGAGGATTCATGAAGAGTATTCAGCAAAACATAACTGTGTATTTAATTTACCTTCAATTTTGGCACAATTCGAGATTTACACAGAAAGTTTCAGGTATAATTTCAGGAAATTTTCTTTCACAAAAATTGGTGCGATAAGAAGATTCCAATTCCATATCGAAGTTGATTTATATTCCAACTCTCAAATAGCATTTATTCTTCTTCGCCCCCCGTCCCAAAAACAAAAAAAACAAATACAACTTTTAAAGACGTAAATCGAACTTTACCGCATTTCATCATCTCATCGTTTTCTTTCGTATTATGCAAATTACACGTAACTGTAGTTTTTTTTAAATGATTCTCCATCTTATATGTTGGGTCTAGTCAGTTCACCTGCTACAATCCCTGTTGAATTTAATTAAGAATCGGCCAGCCACTGTAGACTAAATACGGAACGGTTGATTGGTTAGTTCTTGAGATGGATCTTATATGTTCAAGACGATAAAATATTCAAACCGGCCTCATTTGTTTACATGTAAATTTTATGAAGCAATTTGCGGTAAACGAGATACCATTTCTTGTCCGAAATTAATATGATTTTGTTGGATACACATACAGGGATCAGTTAACTGACTTAACGTGAAAATATAACAATTATACGGAAGCGGTCGTTGTATTTACATTTTCATAAAAGTTGATGGACTGAATATTTAATAGAAAATGTAAATATAATAACAAGAGTTAATTAGTTCAAGCTTTATTTGTAAATTTTCGTTAATATCAAATATAGGCTGTGGAATTGCTGTTGTTGTTGTTGTTGTAAAACCTGCATTAAAGAACACTTTCACACACCCTGCAAGTGTTGATCTTCATCTCTATTTCCATTTTAATATCTCCTTCAATCTAGGAATAGAGATAAAAATGTAAACGTGTATCTCTTCAGTTTTTTTTGCAAATTGAAAGCTTTCCACCTAATTATTACAAAAAAATGTAAGACTATTAGAGTTAAAACCTTTAATTCCTAGTGGAGTTTCGTTGAAATGTTGAATTTCTCCCTACTGAAAAATTTTCTCATTTGATTTCAGTTATTAATGTGTGGGGCCTTTCATGCCTCTTCAGGGATTCCTCGTTTACTATTTTTACCATTTAAATTTAATATCTTTCTACATTACATTGCACATACCAACAAGAGCAAATTAAATTATTACAAATCGATTGCTGAAATCAAATATGAACAAATCTGAAATCTAGTGGTAACCAACAATTGTTTCAGCAATAAATTTCATCAAATAGCTTTGAACTGGTATTGTTATTGTTCTTAGTTTGCAGCAGCTGTTTGCTCAACAGACAAATCTACATTATATGTAAATATAGTAGTTTTCGCGTGTCTTAAAGATACTTTCACGAATTGTTGAACGTATAAAATCGAAAATATAAAAATACGATAACCAGAAGACCAGCTTCGGAGCAGATAAGAAACTAGCTTAACTTTTCTCAGGCAGGAGTAAACGGAATGGTACATGATTCAGGAATGTAATCGGTTTTTTTTCTCTCTCACAATCAGTGACTAATTTAATTTGTAATTCAGCTGAAACTTTTTGTTATTATTACAAGCATTAATTGTAATCGTTATAATAAGCTGATTGCTCGCTTAGATAAACATTAAGATAGCTTCTAGTAATATTTGATATTCTGCGGATTCTTACTATTATAAATTTTACGTGGTAGCGTGTGTTGAAACTTTTTGCAGGAATCTTCGATTCGTATTGGTTCAGAAGGCTTCAGAGAAGAATTACGCTATCATACCGCCACATGTGTGAATCGGCAGTAAAGAGATCGAGATCGAGATTAAAATTTGTATAGAATTTCTTATTTAAATCGAGTTTTTTTAGAGTCTATTGATATTTCCGCTATTAATGAAATTCTGAAGAGACAGAAAAAATTCTAAGATATTCCTTTCATATTCAAGGAATTTTCCATTCAATTTCCATCATTAATACATGATGCTTTCTATATTCTTTCAGAGATTTCTGTAATTTACATTTATGCTCTTGTTTTTGTTTGTTTTTTATTATTTTGCAGTAGTAATCTACATTTAATACTAAATGAAAACTGAACTTCTTGAAATTGATTTCAGGATTCACTTTATCCTCTAGATTTTCACATAGAGTTAAATGGATTATAATGAAGCAGCTTAATGAGTCCACAAAAAGTCGGAAAACCTTTCAAATGCTACCAAAACCTTGTTGTAGTGAAGTTTATGTAATTGGAGTTATTGCAGCTTTCAGACAATGACAATAACAAGAAGCAATCAAGATCGAATGGTACATTTGTCTGTTGGATGAAGCTAAGGATTCGATTGAAGAATAGCAATAACGCTTTACAATAATTTAGTCGAATCATCATAATTTAAATATTTCCCATTGTTTATACAATAAAACTTTATTACCAATTTGAATCAGAAATTTAAAGATCAACCGATTTTCGAGAGAAGTTAATTAATACGGTTGCAACCGAGATTATCATATTTGAATAATTATACAAATTTGAATTTAAATTTAAATTTATACTGATGGCATTGCTTAACACAGAGGAATCAACTACTCGCCCTTACATTTGCAAGATGGATATGCTAATTAAGAGCTTTTTGTAGAATAGTGAGTTTACGAAAAATGATCCAACTTCAAACCGACTTCTTAACAATTCACTGTAAGCGTAATTACAGTTTCTATAATATCGATATAGATACGATTGATCATCGATTTCTACGTTGTTTTTTTTATTTGAAATTAAAATTCTATTTCTAGATTAACTGCTGAACAAATAATCCGGTTCGTGGAACATTTATACAGTTTCATCATTGTTAATTCAATAATCAAATCAAATTGGATTCGTGCTAAACCGATAGACGGCTAACCATCCATTTCTACATCAAATAAACGAATAAATGTTTTGTGGATGATAAAAAAATTACAATACCAAATATAAATATCAACATTATTATGGTAGTTTTAGTAGAAATACAAATACAGTAACTGAACCATTTTCTTGTATTGTCTCGTATATAAATCGAGGGAGCTTATGTTGTGATAAATGTGCTCCAAAAACTAATATCATAATGTTGGGACATTTATCTATCATGATGAAACAATGAGAGAAATAGAGAAAGCTCATCATATACAATCATCTTGAGTAACGTTTCTTACACACATACAACAAGATTAATGATGGGTATATATGTTGGTATACCCAGGAAACGGATAGATCGACCTATAATCTATAGGGTAGAAAATACGCTACAATTCAACCGAAATATTGGATTTTCTTCTATTGCCAGACAGCCGTATAATTACGAAACGTGTATTGAAGTTGGCCTAGTCTGTTGTTAGAAACGATTATCATCGAATTGTTTTATGTAACAAGAATTGAATGTAATTTTTAACAAAACAAAACCGTAAAACGGAAGTAGAATTTAGGATAAAGAAAGAATCCACACCCATAATGCGGTTAATCACCGACACAACAACAACAACAACAATTGAAAAAATTCGGATTATAAGGGAGGAATACAATGAAGATAATGAGAACGCATATTTACACGCTAAATTAACTAGCAAATAATACAGTAATGCCCTACCTGTCTAGTTTCAAGTTTAATTTGTTTCCACCCTTAAATAAAAAAACAAACAAACAGGGTTGTATATGGACACAAAATCCAATATTTTTTCTAAGCATAATTACAATTCAAGTACTCTTATAAATCATGCGGTTTATTCGTCTTTATAATATTTTTTTTAAACAGTACCACCCTGTAACATTAAACCTGCCACCCTCGTATATACACTTCCCCATTTTCAAGTTTGTCGATAATAACAAGGGCGTTGTACAGGTGAAAAGACGTCGCTGCTATAAAACAACCGAAAATTCCACCAACTTTCCAGTTATTTATAAAAATAGGGCTACAGTCAATAATTGTAGCCAAAGACGGGTTATTGTGTTGATAATTAATCATTTAATTGAGGATTTGACACTAGGATAAGGGTCGTTCTTGTGACTCATCATCATTTAAACGAGAGGGTGGCCTATAAAGATACTTACGTCATCAGTATCATCCCTTATATGCTGTCTGAGCACATAAAATTGATAGGATTCGTATACAGGATGATTTTTCTGTATTTGTATTACAACTGAAATAGCTGTATTTAATAAATTACAGGTAAAGGTGAGTTAATCATGTTTACCTAAGCAATTAATCAATAAAGCAAATTAAACATGTCATGTTTGATCTATATAGTAGCATAGAGAACTAATTTAATTTTTTATAGGAAAATAGAATGAATAAATAATGTCTATACTTGTTCTTTATCTTTGTCGGTATATATCCACTATAGAATTGACGACAAATATTTATACGGTCCGTTTATCACGAACTGTAGTCTATTTAATAATATTTAAATAAAACATTATGTTTCAAATAATTTCAGAAATATTTGATTAAAGTCAAATAAACGCGTTGTTTGTCAAATATGTGTGTGGTACTATATGTGTTATCAGTGTGCTAAAGAATATTAAAGGGTTATTTCTATTATCTCACCCCTGGTTATTTGATTTGTCACCATATCATTTCAAACGCACCTACCCCAGTTTATCATTTGAACAGCTCTAATTCCACTGTATGCCACCTTATTTATTAATAAAAGTTTTAAAAGTGGCACATAAGTAGTACTTGAATAACAAAAGGACGCTTGTAGATTAATCGAAAATTGAGGAAATTGATGTCAATTTTTCAAACTGTTGTAATATTGAAAGACATTTAGAGAAAAGAAAACTTAAGAATTAGCTACGAGAATCCTTCCAACGCTCAAATATCTCACTGTTTTCAAACAAGACATAGAGAAACTGACAAAAAAATTAACTTCCTGGAACGAATTTCCGCCTAAAAATACCGAAAATAGGCGTAAATAATGGAATTAAAACAACATTTCCTCTTAAAAAATTAAGAACCAACCATAACCGCTTCAAAGAGAATTTCTAAATGTTAACGCGTATTATTTCTGTTCATTACATAATTAGTTTCAGGAATGTGTACCTACTTATTCCACATCTATCTCACTCCAACCACCGAGTTATAATTAAAATTAGAGACTCTATACATATTTGTCGTTTTTTCAGATGTAAAAGATACGTTGGCTTGACCCAAAGAGAGGAAAATGTCGAAAATGAAACGCTACAAATGTTTATAGATTGGTGAAACACGACTATGGGGTGGAATTGTATGGCGTTCACCCTTCAATTTCCGTAATTCGAACTGGAGAAATATAGATCTGAAATGTTGATAGAACTAATAAAGGTTTCTTGTCCCAAAAAATGAAAAAAATAGTTTAATGTACAACCATTTCGTTCATTTTTTGTTCTCCGACGTTAGTGTGAATTTGCTTTTGATGGTTGCTAGCGTTTATATAAAGTGTCGGATGTCGTTCCACTATATGCATGTTAATCTTTTATAATCTCGACTATTTCACATTTTGAATATTTATCAACCACTACTTCACTCTGTAACACTTTCCGCATCAGTATTTCTGTTTTAATCTAATAATTGATGAAAAAACACCACCCCTAACTAACAATAAAATCAAAACTTACTAAAACGGAAAACTTGTAATCCAAGTTGATATGATGGTGCGGCTTTTTCAGTAATTTTCAGGTTGATTTTGTGGTCGTGAAATTGGGTTGAAACTGTTCGCGTGTTAAAACCTAATATAACACACTGTGTGTAATCTCTCTTTTTGTCTTTGTCTTTTACATTACAAACCGACTTTAAAGACGATTGCTCAAATAAAACAAAAAAAGAGGAAAGATTACAAAGTTTGTACTAAATACTTTATACAGCCAGGGACTTTCTTTTGAACAAGTTGTATAACAAGAGGGGGTGGTCACAGTAAAATGTTTTTGGCAAAATTTCAAGTTATTTTACAGTGAAAATTGCGCAACAATTAAGCATTTAGTTGATGTTTGTTTGTATTTTTCGTCTCTAAATTGTAATTTAATTAACAATTCTCGTATGTACATACAGTTGGAAAACATTGACATTCTCCGGAAGTCTGGTATGTCTGAAAGAATGCAGCAACCAAATGCAACTAAGTAGGCGCCACATTTCAGTTTAATTATTCGGCAAACATCAAAGTGTGACGAAAGACAAAAAAAAAAAAGAAAGAAAATTGACGACAAACATCAGGCCACTAACCCTCACTTTAGTTTGTCGGAGTTTCGATATGATTTCGACAAATGCCCCATTACAAACAACCATACAGCTGCTGTAGAGAAGAACTTGCACCACAACAAGAAAAGAAAAAAAAATAGGGTAAAAGAGGATGGGGGTGGATCGTCTTTAATTCATTAATTTTAAACTACCCCAATTCTCAGTTAAATTCCTATTGATTCGTGTTCAAGTTGTATTGTTCAATGACCTTTTCTAATTCTTATCCATTAAGACTGCGTTGAAGAGGTCACGAAATTCATGATGAATACACATCAAAATCGGTTAATTTATCGGAATTTACAATAGAAACGCTTAATCAGCAGAAACCCAAATCTTACCACCACCACCAGCACCAAATTGTTACGCAAACAGGAAAAACTACCGAATTTATTGATTTTATCCTCTGTTTTTTGTTGGGGTAAATCGCATTAATTAATAACCTACATCGTAAAGGATGGCAGTAAAAACTCACAATCAGTATTACGCTAACACTAACACTCAACCAGAAACAACTACGCATGCACAGTATATCCAGTACAACGAAGCGTGAGTCTGCGGAAAGTCTCTAAGAATATCAAAATTAGCATTAATGCGTTCAGGGTAGAATTAACGCAACCAATCTACAAAACGAAATACGATAAATCTAAATGGAGGTTAATAAAATTCAGATTTGATTGTGAAACATTGTTATAACGTGCAAATTAATTACAATTCCCAATTGTTTTGGGGTTGTTGATAATACATTAAACCAAAATTTAATAAAAAGAAATCCCCAATCAAGATTATTATAATTGGATTGATGGAAATGCTGTTAAAATCTCTCAAAATGATCATTAAACACGACCATTTCTATACTATGACACAATTTGTTGGTTTTGTTAATTAACTCAGGTTTGTATATTTGGTCAATATATGTAGATAGAAAAGGGTGAATCAATTGTAATCATTTACTTTATCTAACGTATCAATAATCAAAATAACTAAAACAATCATCCTGTATAGTGTTATGTACGTTTTGGGAAATTTTCAACAAGCTATACGTGTTTATCTACCATTGTTAATCTATAGCAAGGGAATTTGTTTTTACGATTTTATACTCTCTGCTACCCTTAACATGCGCTGTAGGTACATATCACCCACCCTTAATGCAGATGAAAGAGAGCGACAGAGAGAGAGAGATTATTGTAATATTTATTTTCTAAATTATTAACATCAACAATAATCGATGTTTCTATATTTTGCTTCTGTTTTGATTTGATGATAACAATGCTGATAACAGTAAATGGGGTACGTTATCGGACTCAGTGAGTGGAAAAATTCCAATATTATCGAAAGCTACTGTTATAACATCAGATTGAAAGGAAAAATCGAAGTTGAAAAGTTCGATTTATACTCCATCTGTTTCAATTCGGCCGGCTAGACTTTTAATTGTAATTTTAAAGTGGTTCTTATTCTAGTAACTAAGCGCAAATAATGTCTTTTAAATTAATAATCTGCATCTGACTGCACTCAAATGCAGATTAACGTTGCAGTGTGCTGGTTAAAACAGCGCTTTTTCTCACAACTGAAATAATTAATCATTCTGATACAGTTTCAAACAATAAATCATCTGTATTTAATCTTCAGCTTAAGTGAATTATAGTTGACATTATGACGAGATCACACGTAATCTAACAATGTTTACATTCATCGCGTAATTAACGCGAATTTTCGCGTAAATCTTGTTGTTCGACAATGAAACTTTGTGTTTATTTGCCGAAAATGTTTCTAGAAAGATTTGAAAGAGGAAAAACAGACATAAACCATGCTGTATATATATGTATATGATAAAATGTTAGAGAGTCTGTCGCGTAAAAACACATTTAATCCCCCTAGAGATCAGGGAGTTTTACTGTGCCCCAATATAAAAAGACCTTTATACACATCTGTGTTCGCAGAGATACGCATAAGTAGACAGTGAAACTAACTCAATCCTGAAAACGGGGATAATCTATAGTAGTTTTCAGTCGACATATAGAGAGTTCGATTTTTTTTTTGTAACATACTGTTGTGTCGTTATCTATAGAAAATTTACAAATTATTGATATGGAAATTAATCGAACGATTTGCTTTACGTTCGCATAAATTGGTCGTTTGTTTGAAATTTCCGATTTCCGTCCATATGTTCAACAGGAATTTCAGGTTTATTATTATTATTATTATTATAATTTATATTTTGAATATAAGTTTTCGTATAATTCTGTTACATGTCGATGTTGCTAATTTGATGAAAATGTGGACTTGTATTTCCTGTATATCAAGTTTACACGTCAATATTTTAACATAACATGTTGAAATTCTAACAAGGGAATTATTTGGAAAACTCCAGGAATCTTGATAACATCCTGTTTGGAAATTTCCAATAGCTAAAAACAGAACTGTAACGCCTGAAATTGAAATATTTAGTTCAGATTCGCTATATTTCACAAATCTCACGATATAGAGCCACAATACGCACGATACAGACAGCAAATCTGGAGAATTACGAAAAGACGCTGTACAGTGGTGCTTAATTTGATCGTTAGTAGTGCCCTTATAGCTAATCTGGAAATTGATGTAAATAAGTTGTAATAAACGATATATATCCTTGACCACACCTTTACAAACTGCTTTACATTGTAATAAAATCCTTTCCGATATTTGGGAGGGTCATAAGATTTGATATTTTCTATCAAATAGACACAGTCACATAATTATTATTAATCGAGTTGTTTCATATTGGCCTTGTCCTCTACCTAGGGGTCCTTTAGAATCCCAACTTTCACATTATTCTTTGACAATTCCTTCGACTAAGGAATAAAAGAAAGAAAATCGATTTGAAAACAAAACGCCATACCAAAGTCAATATTTGTAAAAGGTAGTTGTTTTCTATTTTTACTGTGAAATAGTTTCCTGATAAATAGCTTCGTCTTTTATTCGAAAAATATTTATTATTTGCATATTTTGCTCTAAAAACAAATGATTCTAACTGTATGTACCTCAAATCTCATGGGGAAAACAGTGGTGTCACATTGTTACCAACCAAAAACGATAAAATTATCGTTTTTAGATGGAACATACTGTATGGTATTGTAGTTGAATGGAAATTTTATCAAAACCACATCCGCAAATACTCAAATTATGGATTTAATGAATGAATAATTACGTTCGTTATCAATGTTGATAAATATAGAAAAAATGATTAATTGTACGTTAAACTTTGATTTAAAAAACAAACTAGTAGTCTATTATTATCATAATCATTATCGGTTACGACCCGACTTTTATAAATAATTACAATCAAATACCACACACACCATACTACTTCAATCGATTTTTTTTTAACAAAAAGAAACTTGAAAACAATCGATTCAATTCGATTGGAATTTGATAAAGTTGTAAATTTGAAATAAAATCAACTTTGATTCATCGAGATTTCATTGTGGAATATTTAGAGAAAAGTTGACAATGTTTGGGGCCAGCACACAGTGTTGAGCTTTATTATTATTATTATTATTATTATTTTTGTGTTACGAAACAATAGAAATCGATACAAAAATATAAATTATTTATAGCCACCTTGAGAATGGTGGAAATTTATGGGAATTTTAATAAAAACAACGATAATAAAGACGACCAGACCAAATTTATTTGTTTTCGACTTCTATTTAAAAATAGAACTTCAGTTTTTATAATTATCTACCAAAAATTTCAATTCCATCAAGACGATGTGGGAAAAAATGAGGAAAATCTAGTAGATTTGCTTATTTCGTACATAATATAGACATGTATGTATGTACATGCGAGGACGAAATTGAATTTCATCCCTCTAAGGACTCTATAAACGTACAGTAGACACAACATAGAACAGAACAATTTACAAATTCAATTATACAACATTGAAGACTGACTTGTTAGGAATTGGAAGTTGTCACCTTATCTTGCAATAATTGGGAAAAAATTGATTTTTTTCCCATCTACTCCTGCTTCTATCGTGTGTTTAATTTCATTTTTATCGATAGTCACATTCCTGCGGTTGTCGTTTATTTATTAAAAAAGAAAAAAAAAACGTCCTCATATCGTTATATTCGAACTTGACAGCCGTATTAATGGCCGGTAATAGGATAGAAATATCACTTGAAACCAAGATTATATTGCTGTTGGTTTCTTTTTTCATTATACAAATCTGTCTCTAATATCAACCATTATTACCAGTGGCGTAACTAGGGATTTATTTAATACGAGATCATTACTTTGACTAATCTAGGTGAGTGACTGGGTGACGACAAATGATTATTTCAACTATCATCAGTTTAGAAAATCCTGTTAATCTTCAATATAAATCAAATTTAACAATTTGTAGAATTGTTCATGATTTGTAGTTACGCTACTGATTACTACAAACCATCATATAAAACTATTAACTGTGAAAATATGAATGTGGTGATGTTAAATTGTTTAATATTTAATGTGCTCAACGACATATGTTAATTAGATTTGGACTGTTCATTTTTTTTCTGTAATATCTTCCAAATGAATCATTTTGTTTTTATGGTTTGGTAATTACAGAATAGTTGTAATTGTTAGATATGATGAAATTTTCATTTAAAACTATCTTAATTAAGATTCCATTTTAATCATTCTTTATTTATGGAAGAAGAAAAACTTTGCTTCTAGTTTAAGTAAATCGTATTTAAAAGAGCAAAAAAATTTATAAATTCTACTGAAAATTATGAAATTTCTAGCGTTATTCTTCAAACGTTCCATCATAACACTGAAAGAAGTTAACTTTATTACATCATCTCTAGTGATAAGTAGACATGACAATCTAAGATAAAACTTGTGTAAGACGACTTCCGGTAATCCGAACTAATTTGTGTGAGGGTTCGATTCAAATTGCATTATACGGATGGGGCCTACTAAAATAAAGAAGATTTTTGTGAAACCGAGTGTCTTGTATTTTGCCCCCATTGATATTCATGGATTGTCATTTTCAAGAGGCACTCATCACTCTAAATGCAAAATTTTGACAAACATTAAATTGCCTTGTAGAAGAGAAAGAATATGTTACCAATATGTCGACTTTTGAAAGAAATTAAAATTGAGGAAATGTTGTCATTCGGAAATTTCTAGCTCATGAAGAACAGCTCGCCAATAGCTAATTGTAAAGAATTCCTCTCTATTGCCACACTTCCCTAGGGAAGCTCATTCCGACTATTCTCATTTTTGACGCTAATAATGAATTTCTTCTTCCTCCTACATATCCCTTGCCTTCGATTTTCCCCAACATTATCAATTGCAAAAGCTCATATTTGGATATCCTCACAATATGCCCTAAGTGCTTTAGTTTCCTTTTTTGTATATTGACCTGAAATATACGCAAATATATCGGAGTGATTCGTCCTCATGTAGAAAAACTGCACAAAAACGTTCAGCGTAAGGTAAACAGCATCATCTGTTTGCAGTCAGTTGTTTAAGGCAAACAGATTATTCAAGGCTATTCACATTGGCCCAAATGTCATACTACATCATGACACTAATTCTCTACATAACACTATTATCGATCCTTATCACAGGTTGACCATCTCAAGATCCAGAACTTAATATTATTGGGCGTTGGCGTAGACTGTTTACACGAGAAATGTTCTTCCAAAACGAATGGAACATTTGGGAAAAATTCGACAAAACTTTATTTTTCGAAAAATTGTCATTTCCGTAAGCTGTCTTCATAACACATGATGGTAGGAAAAACTGCAATCTCCCAATCGTCTGTACAGCAAAAAATAGTTACTTTTACCCTTCTACGTCAAGTAGACGCAGTTTTTCCATACATACACAACATAGGAGAAACTACAAAAATCGAGAGAGTCTTATAGCCTTCGTTTGGGTTGAAAAGCGATGGCCGATAGAATCTATCAGGTATTACCCACTCTCAAGGCTGTCCTATGTTCCTAGATGAAATGTCTCAACCTGTATACATAACACTGTATATATACAGAGACTCAAATATAGTGTGTCGACTTGACTCCAGAGTACTTCGTTATGAGTCATGACTTACCATATATTAACGTCAAGTTTGTCTAACTATATACACATAATACAAATCCCTCTAACTGATAATTTATTATCTATCCGTTAATTAACCAAAATAACGTTAAATATTACAATAAGAATCATAAACCGGATATATTTCCCATGGGGTATTATAAATTTATTGCCAACATTTCCGTATATTGAAGCCATAATCATATCTTCCTATATTTACAAGAAAATGATGATAATAATATTTAACAAATAAAAATATATGTTTAACTATAGGATGAGAATCAACAATTGAGAGTCTCTCTGTCTCTCGTTTTCATTTAACAACATCAACTTATTCGATCTGATTGTTTTATTATAAACTATTTGATGTGATATCTGTCATTTTATACAAATTTATTATTAATTTATATTCAAATATTTAAATTATTATAGAATAAATTTAGACTAAAATTACAATAAATAAACATAAATTATAATTTATATGCGAAAAAGTTTAGATTTGAATTAACAAGAATTTGTAGAGAAAGGTAAATATTTGTTTACCACAAAATTATAAACAAAACAACTAAAATCGTCCGTTTCTTAAAGATTATCATCTCAGGTAAAGTAATCGAGTTATTTTAATAAACTCCGACTGATTAAGTACGAAACAACTTGACTGGATTTTGTACTAAATTTTGTTGGAAATATAGTTGTCCCATGATGACTCCCCAAAAAAGTGCCTATAAATATTATAACAGATTAACTATAGATTTGATAGTAGATCGATTACAATCAACTGGGGGGTTTGCGTGGAAATTTCGCTTAAAATTATTAGTGGGGTCATAATAGGACGACCAAATTTGGATATACCCCCGATTTTACGTGATTCTTTCAAATTTTCGTTAAAAATATTAACATTACAATACACTTGGTTTGGCAATCATCCCCTATTATTGGAATAAAACTAGCAAAACAACCCTTATTGTTAGTTGTTGTGTTGACGGAAGATTCTCTCATTATGAATCGGTTGAATTTTTGACAAAATCCAATATAAATTTGTGTTTATTTTTATTCTAATCATGTAAAGATTCTACATTCTCTTCCCGTTCTGTTTGTCGTTATTTCTAAATATAAAAACAAATTTGAGTGGAAGATGTGTACACACAATTTTTATGTAAATTTACACCATAAATGTACTTAAGTCGTATATTAAGTAGATTGTAAATATTTGAGTTATACGAATATGTCGCTTAAGACATTTCCATTAATTATAATTCACTTATATTGACCACCCACTCTGTATATAATAATAAAGTTGTTTCATTTTGATTTAGGAAAATTATACGAAAGGAAATATAAGTTGCACATCCACACATTTATGTGTCAACAAAACAAATTTTATTGCTGGTATGTTTTAAACGACTTGTTCCCGTCTTTCTAATAAATCGACATATAGGGGTAGTTGTGTTTGTTTCTAGATGAGTTTTTCTTGTGGAAAATTACGTAAGTTGTATTTCATTCTTGGTTTTTATGTTTAGAAAAGAAGAGACAAAGAGAAGGAAAACTTACCAACAACAAACGAAAATATCCAAAACGAAAGCAACAGAGATTTCTTCTTCATCTCGCGTCTACAGGTCTTCCATGTGACGTTGTTGCAACCGTAACAACCACATAATAAAGATCTCTGATCAGTTTCCGGATCACTGGAGGATAATTAATTTGTTGTTATTTTTTTGTTTTGTCGAATAATTTTTATTGTTTTCCGGTTATTATTTGTTGTTTTATCAATGGGAAAACACAGTAATTTTCGATTTAATTGATTGATTGATTCGCGTCTATTTTCTTATAATTAAATCGATTTTTTTTCTGTTATTGTTAAAATACACTTTAACAATCTTTACACATGTGCCATTGTGGTTACTTCGTCGAACAACAACCACACTCTCTTCTCTTTTACCAAAAGGCAACAGCAGCAACACTACACGCGACTCTGATGGAGAAACAGCACCAGATATCCCACACACAGATCGTCCGAATTCTATCTCTTTCTATCTATAATGTTATATGTGGATGTGTTTGTGTGTTTGTGTGTGTGTGTGTGTGTATTATATTGTACGACTGGTGGAGTATTGACCGGGGCCGGGGAAGACTGTCTTGCGCCGAACTCATACGTCCCCTTTACCGCCCCAAACGACGTCGACGTCGTCATCGTCGTCGTCGTCGTCGTCGGAATTCACGATACTCCAGGGGCGGATCGGCTCTTATGTCTTAGCAGTACGTATATAGATATATGTATAGTAAACGATAATCATCCAACCAACCAAACTGATCTAATTAAACACCGCCCCGATGTAAGCAACAGTGGCGGCGGCGACGGCAACAACAACCGAGGTCGCCAGCACGACGACGGCAGCGGGAAATCCGACACAGAGACGCCGACCATCACAACATTTTACATGTAACGATAGAATCCTATAGGAGACACTTGGATCTAACAATAAGACGGAAATAGGGTCAAGTTTTATTCGTATGGCCAAAAAAAAAATGTTGAAAAATCAATAGCAAATTTAGTGTCAATCATCGTCTATATTGTATTCTTTAAATAAATCCACATCTCCATCTTAATACAAATGTATAAATATTGCAAGGTGTAGATAATGACTTTCCAATAGAATACGTTTTCATACAAATTCTTTGAACAAATCCACATCTTTATCTCAATCTTTATCACCGTTTTCAACACACATTGTCATTTGTATCTCTTTTGACTGACGTACGGGCGATTCTACCTATTGTGCGAGCGATGCGTTGCATAGGGCGGCCAAAATTTCGACTTAGCTCTTTAGTTAAAGGGAGTGGCCGACTTCGCAGCGGCATATCGACGCCAAAATATCTAGAATTGCCACTACTACTGTTTTTATTGATGTGTGTAAGGGTAATTTAATCTTTCAAGCAATCTTTCTCTCTAAATGACAATGGAGCTTTCCATGATTTCTATTTTGCTGCCCTATCTACTTAATGAAATAAGAGGACTTATTCTAGCGGCAATGGGTTAGGAGAGCTTCACTCATAACCGCACCTTTACCAATCATATTAATCACTTTAAAGATGGTGGAAGAATGTTTAAGATTAAGATGATGATTCTGCACAGAATCAAATTTTTGGTAAAAGTTTCTAAAATATAAAATCGGGAGATCTAAATTTAGCCAAAAAAAGCTTTTTATTTCAGGTAGTACGCATTATTTCCGCTACATTTAAACAAGAAAAAGGACCACCATTAATAATTCATTACACGCTCTTTAAATTCGAATAATTGTTGATTTTTCTCTCAGTGTTAGTTCGTGTGAAAAAACAATTTATTAAAAATCAATAGAATTTTCTAATATTTTTAGTACAGTGGTTCATTTAACATTCCATTGAAGTGGAAAAAAAAATGTTTTGATAGACTTGAGTGTCAATTATACCAACATTCTAAATCATCCTACAACTGACAAGGTTTACTTTTCTATTTATAAAAAAAGCACCTTAAAGCTATTTTTGTAAATTTGAATCCAATCAAAATTAATAGGGAACATAAAAATTCGATTTATGTATTTCGAAATCAAAATTCTCAAACAAGGTCTTCATCTGTATCCAATTGTAAGCCAGTTTATCACTTTCTTTCATCGTTGACTTGTTGGTTAAGATGCAGATGGAGGTTTCGTTAAAGAATACCATTCATCATTAAAGATAATTTGGTTAAATTTAAATCTATCGTTAACTATAGATTTAGTAACAATAAATTTTTGTTTTAATGCCAAAAGGCTACTTTAAATTAAATAACAAACATCTACAATGTTACAACCTGTTAATAGTGTTTTTTCCACATCTTGATGGAGTGCCTTTGAAATTTTGTTGAAAATTCTTGAAACATTGCCAAAACGTTAAAAATTGAGATGTTTGTGGGTGGATATCGTATCGTTTGTTTCGTAATTGTTTCAATCTTAATAAATCACTTCAATACATGAAGGCAAATAAGTCTTTTTGAATAGAAATTAATTTTTCAACTGTAAATGTTTTTACAAAATGTTGTTTTGTCCTCCCAGACATCCATTGGAAAGTTTCAAAGAAGCTTATATTTCATTAAATCGAATGAATTAAATAGAATTATCGATTTTTAACTGTCTGTGAGTTTAGATAAATGTTCTGGAGATTGTTGTAGGAAATCGCTAATTTATAACACCGTTAAAACTTTGAAATTTAATAGTGTTCTTCTGATTATGTCAATGTTCAATTTATACGGAGGCAGTCTGAAGAGTTTGTAGCTCATCCAATTTCGGATAATAAAGCGAAAAACAAAACAGAAATGTTTCAAATTGTACTCGTAGTTTCCTTAAATTTCCTCTAATTGATCATTAATGATACGCCACTGGTGTATTTTGCCTTCATCTTTCACACCCCATTTTATATCTCACGTTTATGGTATTTGTAGAAAGATGCAAGACAATATCATACCGTTTCTGACATTTTTCACACATTACGAACAACACCTGTCTTTCAACATCTCCCAATAAAAATTCCGTCTTTATGGATGTTTTATTAAAGAAAAATCCACACATATTTTCAGAAGATGGAAACAGAAAAGACATTTAAAATAAAATAAAAATAAAAACGGAAAAACAAGGTAAATTGTGCGTGTATCCACTAGAGAAAATTTGAATTTTTTGTTTTTTATGTTTTGATGTAAAACAATATTGATTTGTTGTTCCGATGGATTCCAACACAAATCCTAGCTTAAATTGTAATAGAATCAGAAAGCACATGTGAAAATTTAAATGCCATCCCCTATATTTTCGCTTATTTAAAAAATTTTAAACATTTAAAAAAATAAGAGTTGTTTTTTTTTTGCTTATGCTTGTTTGTAGTTGAGTTCGGTTGATTTTGCTACCTGCTTTCCGTGTGATTTTTTCTCATTCTTCAATCATAAAATGTGTACAACACACCTGCTGCTGATGCTGCTGCATATGTTCTTTTTGTTCTTTTTCTTATTCAAGTGTCTAACGATATCCATAGAAAGATGAAGAAAGAAAGGCTTTATTTAGTTGAATTGTTCAAAATAGGTAGGTTGGAATCAGGTCGGACAGGTACAAGCGGCCTGTTGTTGTACTCCAACTAATAAAAATCTAACAGTTGTTTGAAGAAAAGAAAAAGAATAAACTAAAATTGGTACCTATAATATATACCTTGAGATTGTTATTCTGACGTGTCTTTTTGTGTATAGAAATTACAAACATTTTTTTATAGTTCGTCGAGAGATATACAGTTTTTTGAATTTAATTGTTAATTTAGGTCGTTACAAACACCAGCTTGGCAGTTATCTTTATTGTGTGCATAAATCTAGCCAATAGAGGCCACTAAAATTATCTGGTAGTTAATTGACGTCAGAAGGGGCGTCAACAGCCCAGTGGCGTAGCCCCGAGGAGCCTAAGGTAGCCCGGGCGTACCCAGATATTTCAGTAGAAATACTTTTTAAATACAGTATATTCCGTTTAATTGGGCAAACTAGATCCCGGCTTTGGCGTCCATTCAATAAAAGTACTTATATGTAATATATACAGACCAGGCGTTTCTATTACGAACATAGGAAAAATACCAGGCACAACCTACTCTTACAGGGGTTTCGCAAAAGTTAGAATGAGATAAACAGAAAATAAGCGATATTTGACTGAGAATGCCGATCTACTTTGATCTTTGGCCGATATACCTGCCTGCTGATGCTTCACCAGGATCATTACAAAGATACTAGAGTAAGATTTTTGTGTCCCTTTCCTTGTGAGTGGTGTCAATAGCTGGAGTTCTTAGACACCTGACCGCTTATTTTCTGATTATCTCTGCAAAATCCTTAAGAACGCAAAGTCTGTATAAGTGACTAAATTTGATAACTATGAATTTAGCCCCCCCCCAGTTTTTCAAAGCCACGCTACGCCACTGCAATCACTTATCGTTTTGCTCTTATATTTTCGAACACTAGAGGCTCTTATGGTTTTATGAAAGTGTGTGCCAGAAAATCATTAGTGGTGTACAACAAATAAAACAGAAAAGTGATGGCAAAGAATCAAGAAGGTCCATAAAAAGTAAGAAGAGTA
>JAZBGY010001404.1:0-21174 GCA_037414755.1 Lydus trimaculatus | reverse complement strand
AATATAAATAGAATTACATCGTCTGTTTCTGAAACAGATATTGATAAGTGCAATCATAGCGACCGTGAAAGTAATGAAGATGCTATTGACGAGATTTTACAAGAATTCGTCATTGAAGAAGAAAAGTTGATGATACCGAGGAAAGTACAATTCAATTTGCTGGATGAAATGAATTTAGTGCTCGGCAAAAGTCATTTTTCTTTTCCGAGGCAGGCGCCCTGGCCTCATCATCCGTATGATGTGTTTGCGCTGTTCGTTGATGACGTAATAATAAACTTATTTGTATCAGAATAATCAGAAACGGACAGACACACACAACAAAAATTAAATAAATCTGAATTAACCCTGTGTTGACGTATGCATAAGTAGGCACCAACTAGTCCCGAAGAAATAAAAAAATTCTTGAGGCTGATATTAAATATGGGATTTGTAAAAATAAACCCCATAGGCAATTATTGGTCGAAAAACCCATTGTAAAATTTTCGTAATGATCATCTTGGAAAAATACTTCCACTTTTGGACAAGTTGAAAATGAAGTATCGAAAAATATTCAGGCCTGGAGAACACATTGGCATTGATCAAACGTTGATTCCATGGCGTGGAAGACTCATCTTCAAACAATATATACCAAATAAACCACACAAATACAGGATCAAATTACCGTAAATCCCGGAATACAGGTATTTTTGTTTTATTAGTCGACCCGTTACTTTTGTGCTGGAATTTGACATCTGTTTGTTTAGTCTTTAAGATAATGCAAACAAGAAAAAAAAATATTTTTTATTTTTTCAAAATAAAGTCCTATTACGTGAAAAAAAATGTGGAAATCGGTTGACCTAGAGGCCAACCCTAGAACTTCCCGAAATGTGTGTAATTTGATAACTTACTACAGAAATTATGTCATTTCAACCAGCAATAATACCGGGGCCCATGGAATAATTTTACCAGGGCCCCGTCTCGCTCTTGGCCGCCGTGGACACTCTCTACACCCACCCTGCCTTTTTTTTGTCAAAATCTCGAAGCCCTCTTGATTACCAACATCACGGATATTGAATATAAATATTGATAAACAAAAAACATTTTTGAAAATTTTTCATCGATGATATCTTTTGAACACATCAACCGATTTCAACCGGCCATACGCCATTCGACGCATCTCTTCAATAGGAAGAAGCGACTAGATTGAAAAAATCTATCGATGGAATAATATGGCAGTTATTCAACAAATAAGTGAAATTTTTCCCATTTTCTTTGAATAACCTTGAAACTACTCGATGAATTGGATCCAAAATATAACCAGATTCAAGTCTCAGTCGATCAGTTCGAATGCTGCAAACTTGATCTCAAACGGTTGATTGGTTCTAAAGATACCGTACGACAAAATTTTATTTACACACACACACACACACACACTCGGACGTCCAACCGAAAATGGTTAGAATAGCGTCCTTGTACCTCAAAACATCGAGATCTGTTGAAATTTCGATTTTCGGAAATCGGATCCAAATCAATAACTTCCCGATTTTCTTAAATTTTTAAGCGGGAAGTTAAAGAAGTCAAATAAAAAAAAACTCTATTCGCACTTTTACCCCCCACCCCCACCCTTGGCTTTTTTTGAAACAAAAATTCAAAAAAGGCCAACGTCCTACCCCAGGTATTTATAAATGCTAACGATTGCCGTTTTCCGCGCGTTTCTAGCACTTATGGTTATCTCTGGAATTTGCCCAAACTTTTCTTCCAATTTTTGACTTTGAAGCTCCGTATCTCGGGAACCATTGGCTTCAATCAAAAGTCATTATTTTGGAAAAATGAAAAAACTGGTCTATTTAGTTTGCTTTTGCAAGCAAAAAGTTTCAAATAAACTTCTTTCTATTTTGATATTTGAGCCCCCCACTACCATTTAAAAATTTGGTTTTTTGCAAAATTTTAAATTAAGTATTTTCAAAAATAAAAAAATCTCTTATATTCAGCTTTTTGTTCTAAGCAAAGTTTTTCAGACAAACACTTCGCTATTCTGATATTTCAACCCTCCCACTACCCTATCAATTGTCAAAACTGTAAAATTAATAATATCTGCAAAACAAAATACTTCATAAAATTTAAAAAAGAATAACTGCTATTATATTTCATAATAGGAGAGTTTTTGCTTTGCTGATCGATGAACATAAAGATGCTGTATTTAGTGATAGGCAGAATGGAGTACAGAGAATCGTTGTTCTCGATTCTCATAAGTTCTCGAGTATACTCGAGTACTTGATAGATGTATCGATTCCTGTACTCGAGTACTTTTAACTTTTAACTACGCCAATATAGAAACAGAATCGAGCACTCGACGTTTACCACTGTCTATTACGTGCCGTATCGAGAACCGAGAGTATCGAGAACTCGATTCCACAGATGCTCGATAAGACTCGATTCACTTAGGTATGTGTAAATGGAAATATCAAACGCAACTGGCTGTATCGCAACGGTCTTTTTAAAATTTTCAAAGAATCAAAGAGATGTTAAATATTTTTGTCATACAATTTTTGTTTAATTTATTATAGTCATTTGCAAGCAATCTATATGAGATTAAGATGGACCCCTCAATAAAAGTATGATAAATAATAAGAATAAAGATATCCCTAAATTATATCTTATATCATTATTTTTAAGAGTGGTGTTTAATAATTAGAATATTAACATTTCTTAGAAGCTATAGATGTAGTCCATTCTGCCTTAACTATATAGCTGGCATTAGCTTATCTATATCTATAAGACCTCCGAGGCCGAGTACTGTACTCGATTCTCAAAAGTACTCGAATACCGAGTTCTCGATTGTTGAAAATTCTCGATTCTGCCCATCACTAGCTGTATTCTACTTGAATAAACCACATTTTTTTGAATTTTACACGCCGCGTGCCGGATTCTAACTGATGACTTTGTCCTAACTGCAGTTGCTTTTATAGTAGAGGTAAGGCCTGAGGGAGCGTGGCCCGATTGAGAGTGGCATGTGGCGCCACTCACATTAATAGTTAATACATTGAAATTGTTTTCATTCGTGAAACATTGTATACATTATATATTATATAATGGCCAGTTCTAAAAATTCATCACAACATTCTACACGTTCTGCTTCTCAAGTTTATCGTATTTCCCGTGCTAATCGTCTTAGAAGGGTGAAACGTAGTTTAACCATACAATCGATAAGAAGAAGAAATTCACAGCAATCTCAGTTAGCTCGCGATCTTGCTAATCGCGAATTGGTTGTTGTAATTGAACGCTTACCCGAAACAATACTACGTCCCGCTGTCGATAGAGTTCCTGTACCTGCGCAACCTGAAGTAGTACCGCGTGCCCCGGTTGATAGGTCGGTTTATGGAGAAGGGCGTATTGCCAGGAAAAGAACACATAGGAAAGCATTTCAGTTAAGTCCAAAACAGATCGGTTATTTATGTAACAATCCACATAATTTGGGAAGAATGAGCGAAAGATGTCAGTTTTGTAGGGCAAAATTTTTTAAAGATGAATTTCCAAAACAAAATGGCACTTTTATAATTTGTTGTAATAGGGGAATAGTAAGCAGTATACCTGCTCTTTTACCCGTTCCAGATCAAATTAGAAAGTTGTATGTAGATAATGGTGAAATACCGTAGGTCCATGTTTTGCCATTAATGGTCAGATTTATCATTATTTAAATGCCGTTCCAAACACTCAAGATTTACGAAATCCAAGATTAAACCATTATTATTTCTTGGATGTACAGGACTCCATAGAAAAACGCGTCGCGTATACAGCGAATGCTGGTGTAGACTGACAATTGGTAGAAACTATAGAGCGGTCGTTACGAGCGGTTAATCCTTTTATGCGAAGCTATAAAACAATGGGAGAACAACTGCATGAAATTAGGCAAGCCCGTCAAATGTTAGGACAGCCAGTTGATGATGTCTATATAGGTTTTCATAGAAACATGAATATGCAACTGCAAAACGCTAATCTACCGGCAAGTAAATCTGAAATAGCGCCCTTATTTGTTGGTACTTCTCTGCCTTTTGACGTTGATTTATTGTTATATCCCAAAGCCCAAAATTGCACTCATGTTATAAAAAATTTGAATGACATGGCAGATCCTATGGTTTATCCTTTATTGTTTCCTGGTGGAGATCTTGGAAGAAACATTCTGACATCAAAAGGCACTGACGGTAAGACAGTAACCGCCAGGCAATTTTATACATACAGAATACAGATAAGGGACGAATTCAGTGCGATCCTGAGTGGGCAAAAACTGTTTCAACAGTATCTGGTGGACGCTTGGGTGGTGGAGAAAAGATGCAAGCGACAAGGGTTGCCGGTGACGTAATAGCTAGCGACGGAGCCGAACAGGCAAGTCGTCCAGTTATATTGCCGACATCGTTTTCGGGTGGCGAACGTAGTATGGAAAGGCGCTATCAAGATTCCATGGCAGTTGTTGCCCGATTTGGCAAGCCCGATTTTATTATTACGATTACTTGCAATCCTCATTGGCCGGAAATAAGGGCCAACCTAAGTCCCAATCAAACCTGGCAAAATCGGCCCGATTTAGTTTGTAGGGTATTTCATGCAAAAATGAAGGCGCTTAAAAAGGAAATCGTGCAGGATCAAGTATTAGGAATAGTTTCAGTTTACGATTATGTTATTGAATTCCAAAAACGCGGGCTACCTCATATGTACATGGTCGTAACGTTTATCAACGATGATAAAATCCGAACAATCGAGGACATTGATAACATTGTTAATGCGACTATTCCAGACTATCATCAACAGCAATTGTATCATGAAAGGGTATCCCGTTAAATGATTCACGATAGTTGCAACAGGGACGCGGTAAATGTGACGTGCATCAACCGTTATGGGCGGTGTCGTTTTAGATATCCAATTCCATATTCTGATGTAACAGTTTTAAGAGCCGGTAATGACGCTAACGCACGTCCTATTTATCACCGTCCGAATGATGGTAGATTGGCAGTAACCCGGGAGGGCAGAAATTACGACAATCGATATGTTTCCCCGTATAATCCGTATTTTTTGACAAAGTACAATGCTTACATAAATTTGGAAGTCGTTGCGTCATCGAGAGCGGTGAAGTATCTTTATAAGTATCTTCACAAGGGTTTTGATCATTTGGAGGTAGAAATCGCAGGTCAGAATCAGTTGGACGAGGTACAACGATATGAAGATAGTCGTTATGTGTCGGCCACGAAACATCTCATTCAGTTGTGTTATTGCATGGTAATTTACCTGGACTTAGAAATGTTGCTTACGAGGAGGACGACGAAGATGCTATTAACGCCGCATTGAATATGCCATCAAAACTTGAAGCATTTTTCACACTTAATTCCGTAAATCCACACGCGACGCAATATTTTACTTGGAATTGTAAGGAAGGTCGTTGGGATCCTCGCGTGAGAAGCAGCTCTAAGTCCATAGGCTCCATGTACCATGTGCCTGCTACCGAATTAAAGGCGGAAAAATACTATTTACGAGTATTATTGCTTAACGTGCGCGGACCAATATCATTCGAAGATTTACGGACTGTAAATGGGGAGCTATGTCCGGATTTTAAAACAGCTTGTATAAGGAGAAATTTATTATCTGAGGCGTTACATTACACACACTGTATGGAAGAAGCGGTCATTAGACAGTCACCTGGTAGACTGAGGAGATTATTTGCAACGATTTGCGCTGTGTCATATAACAATATAATTGAAAACGGAGAGGGACATGTTAATTATAAAGAATTGTAGCATACCTTCAAAAGTCATTTGATGGAAGATTATTTGAGACAAGGTAATACGTATGAGCGCGCTCTTACGCGATTAATAAACGCAGTGAACACAATTCTAAATCGTTGCAAAGCGGGCCTGGCTCTAGGAGTTTTAAACATAGAATTAGAGGACGACGATAAAGAGCAGATTGTTAGGGAAGGGGGTCGGGCTCCTCATGCGTTGCCTTATGGAGATGTTAATCTGGAACAGCAAAATTTCAATGACGATGATCGAGGTAATGAAGAAGTTGAACCAGTGGTTTACGAGATCAACCTACTTAATAAAGAACAAAAGCACGCTTTTGCTTCTGTTATTAATGCTGTACGACATTTGGTACGGGACAACGATCCACTAGCCGATGACGTTGTTGAAGCTTTGCGAGGTGACGTTGAGGAAGACATCATTTGTCCTCGAAGTAACATTCCAAAATCAAATGTTTTTTACTTAGACGGCCCAGGAGGAACAGGGAAAACGTACTTATACAATACTATACTGACGTACATACAGAGACAATATGGTCACAATAAAATTATTTCTTGCGCATGGACTGGTATTGCGGCAATTGATTCAGGGAAGAACAGTACACGGTACTTTCAAATTACCGATTAATGTAGGGCTTCAAACAACTTGCGGGTTTTACAAGGAAGATCGTTGTTCTCAAATAATAAAAAATGCAGCTATCATTATGTGGGACGAGGCACCTATGAGTAATCGCTTAGCGGTGGAGGCTATAGACAGATATCTAAGAGACTTATTGGATAATAGAGAAATTCCCTTTGGAGGCAAATGTGTGGTATTTGACGGAGACTTTAGGCAAATTTCCCAGTGGTTAAAGTTGCGGGCGACAGTCCAGTGTACACAGTGGACGCATGTATTCAAAGAAGCGCCTTTTGGTCGAACACCACACAATTGCGCCTGACAGAAAATATGAGGGCACACAAATTAGGTGAAGGGAAGATGTCTTACATAGATTTTCCGGCCGACAGAAAGTTTCCAAGAAACCTAATCGAAGTACCCCAACAAATTTTAGTTGATTCAATAGGACAATTTGTAGATTTTGTATTTGGTGACATTGGAGATATGGACTTGCAACACATTGACGGATCACGTGCTATTTTAACACCTACAAATGTAAACGCTGACATAATTAACAATTTGATCGTGGAAAAACTACCTGGTGAAGCACGATATTATTTTAGCGTTGACACGTATAATAGAGGAGATGGTGATCAATTTCAGCCTCAAATGGAGGAGATCAATGCGATTATTCTACCAAATTTGCCGCGGCATGAATTGATCCTAAAAGCGGGGTGTATTGTTATGTTATTGCGTAACATAGATATAGTAGCCGATCAATGCAACGGTACTAGATTAAAAGTCCTTGCAATGTACAACCAATATTTAGAGTGTGAAGTATTGACCTGAACATCGTGTTACTTTGATACCACGTGTTGAAATGACGGGTACGGATTACAATTTTCCGCGATCGATAACGCGAAAGCAATTTCCTGTGAGAGTAGCTTTTGCATTTACAATAAATAAAAGTCAAGGTCAAACATTCGAAAAAGTTGGTATTGCTCTGAATAATCCTTGCTTTTCTCACGGACAGTTGTATGTTGCATTATCGAGGGTTGGTGCGCCGGACAACGTGCGATTTTTTGTGGATACTAATACCCATCACGGTAAGCTGCGTCCGCCTTCCAAAAAGGTCTACACCAGTAACGTTGTTCACTATGAGGTGTTTCGCAATCTGGAACCGGTAGGTAGGGTGCCGGTTCCGGACAATATTGTGGGCGAAGTAGAGGATGAATATAATTTTCAATCTGGGGACCTTATGTGGACAACTCAGTATGAAAATCTGTTAAACTTGGCTAGACAACCACAAAGTGACGATATTCGAAGCGAAACCGCATCATCTGTGGAAAGCAGTTTCCGCTTTAAACATGTTGATGCGCAGGGGGATGACAAACTTCAAAATGTTGCTCAGGTCGACTTTGACTCGAATGTT
This sequence comes from Lydus trimaculatus, assembly GCA_037414755.1. Lineage (NCBI taxonomy): Eukaryota > Metazoa > Arthropoda > Insecta > Coleoptera > Meloidae > Lydus > Lydus trimaculatus. The sequence continues at coordinate 13,383 of JAZBGY010001404.1, read as the reverse complement.
TCTCAATCTCCGACATATCCTGACGATAGCTTAGACAGTGGTAACGAACTTCCTGTGCCACGTAATTGGGAACAATACATTCCCTATTACACTAACTCCCAACTCGCTGCCCGCAAATCTCGTAGCGACCATCGCGGAAATAATTTATTTCCATCGACCACTCCTCAACAAATTCACAATAATTTGATGTACAGTGACATATAGTTTAAAATTGTTGTAAGGTTCTCTTTCTTTAAGTTTACTTTAATATAAATAGGGATATTAGAATGTAAGAAACAAAATCGAAAAACAAAAAAAAAACATAAAAGCAAAAAACCAGAAATATAAAACATACGGGATTGCAATTACTAACATATATTATGTGTTACATCTCAAATTCAACAGAATTTTTTAATATCTAAATTTTACAATTAATTGTTTTCAATTCCTTAATTATATATTTTTGCTGACACAATTGTGAAATTGATCTAAATTCTTTCATTATAACCCGAAGTGCAGAATGTCGTCGTTTATGTTCGAATTTAATAATTATAATTGTTATTGACCAACTATCAATGTAATCTGTTATTATTTCACTTGGGTTATTTGTAAAGGATAATATGTTCAATCCCAAATTAGACAATACTAATCTGATTTTAATTTCTGTAATTAATTCATAATAATTTGATCAAATGTCTTATTTTGCTTCTCAGCTAATTGTTGAATCTTGTATTGTAATTGACCATTGATTTTAAATTCTTATTGTTGTCAGAGAGGCAATATGTGAAATCTCAGGATGAACCGAATTTCTAAATGTTCCAATTGTACAATTAATTATTATTAAATTCAATAATCATAATTTTTGCTGACACAATTGTTAAGTTGATTTGAGTTCTTTTATTATAATACGAAGTGTCAGCATGTTGTCATTTATGTTGGAATCTAATCAATTACTATTATTATTGACACACAATCATTGAAATTTTTATTGGTTGTTATCTTCATTTGTGTTTGGTAATTGTAAATATGTACATTGACTCGATTTTACTTTAATATAAACAGTACTGTTGAATATATGTTAGTGGCGTTTTTCTGTTTGTCCTTTATATATTCCTTACTAACTTTGAGATATGTCTTTAAACATATATAGCATACAGTATAAAATTAATCTTATACATTTTTATGTTCATGTATATATTATAGAGCTATAAAAGCATTGCGGACACAACATGATTAATGTCTTGACAATTGCTCAATCGCAATCGTTCGATGTTTGTATCTTCGTCATTGATTGTAGTTAGCTGCTTACGACTTAGAAACCGAAACACGCTGATGATGACCATGGAAGGCCAAAGTAATTGCGACTTTCTTGGCTATTTTTGAGGATTTCAAGAAGCAGCAGTGTGGGCTTCAACAATCACATCATGGGTGGAGAAAATTCATTCAATACTTACAGTCGTTAATCTAATTTCACAAAATATGAATTATGAAATAGAAACTCTTTGTTAATTTAAGAAAGTGCAAGTCGCTGCACGCAGCGGCTGAACACAACTAGTTAAATGTAATTGGAATCGACAATGGATCTTAAATACACAAAAATCTGTTAGTACTAACGATAAATATACTTATTTATTATTTAATAAGAACAGGTACCTGTAACAGATGTAGCTACTGAAATATCAGATATGACATTATTGATTTTGTTCAAATAATATGCACCTGGTACTAAAGGTGGAAAAGGTAATGATTGCTTCCTGGGTAGGTCGTTCTCACTAGATTCAGGCTCAGTAAAGCGCCTTGGTGGTTTTGACCTTCGCTTTTTTAATGGTCTTTCCTCTTCAGTCTGAATATCAGATGTAAATTCAGTATATATAGATACGTATTAGAAAATGAGGACGGAATTATGCTAAAATTTTTAATTTCATACCTTCTTCAAAAAAAAAAACGCAATACTTTGAATAAAATCCATGATTTTTCAACTGGAGTTTCACCTTTTCGTAGAGCTTTGTCAAACAACGATCTTTGTTTATAGGGTGGCCACCACACGTGCTTTTCTCGGGGACTCAGCCAATTACAATGCACTAACCCCAATTCATTACTACCATCATCAGTATCTTCTAATTCAACACCTAATAATGCCATGATTTAATGTCTGAAGAAATGGAGATGAAATTACGTTATAGACAATTTTTAGAGTGAATGACAAGTTATAAGAAGCTATATATGAATCTAATTTAACATAATATTACCATAAAATATACAATTTGATATTTACCCAAACAAAATTTATTGAAATGGAATTAAGGCTCTTGGATACTAGAATCGGGCCCTATAGTAAGTATATGGGAAAACAAAAAGTCGTTTTATAGCTTTATGGAACAATTTACCTAGGATTGTTAAATAATTAATTTGTGGTTTGTTGATTTTGAATTTGTTATTATTTATTTGTTTTCATTTATTAATAAAAAGCCACATATGAGAAAATGGATTCATGGTTTTCTAATATAAAATTTTTTGATTGGATATTTATATGCTTTATCTACTAATGCATATGATACAGTCCCCAATTTTTCCTTTTGTATAAATACTTTCATTTTTTTTTTGAATTTTATACCTATAAGATACTATAGACATTTCATACAAGGTATTATTACTATTTATAACGGAATATACCCCCCTTTTGGCTTAACTAGTTAAGTGACTAAAATCACCACTTTTTGAAAAAGGACAGAAATAAAAGTTTCAAGAACGTATACGGTGACACCTCAGTAATACGCTAAGGCAGTCGGAAGGGCAGTGGCTCTTTTCTCAAAAAGGAGAAATGAATGTCAACTTTTACAAATTTGGTCATAGTAGGGAGACAATTACCGCTATAGAATGTTCTCGATATGCGAAATACGAAGATATTTTTTTTATTTTTTAAATCCTTCATTTTAGGGCCGAAAAAAATTAAAAAAAAATCGTTAAAAGTAGGTCAATGTTTTAAAGTCAACGCACTCGACTTCAATGTTGTTTATTTGTCATATGTTTTTATACGTCAACAAGTGATATACAGATAGAAACATGCAAGTAAAATCATACAGGAGTTTATAATATTGCAACTTACAACAGTTAATTATAAGATTATAATAAGATTAGAAAAATATGAGGACACCTAAATGTTAGAATTATCACAACACATAAAGAAAAGGAAAAAATTAACGAAAAATTGAGTTAGGCACAGAAAATATTCCAAAATGTTTTCCATAATTAACAAACGATTGTTTTACGCAGTTATCGATATGTAGTGTTCTGGAATTAAAGTGATCGAGCGATGTTATCCGCGTTCGAGACAGTTCTGTCAAGTAAGTAACAGTAGTGTTGGAGTTGTTGAGATATGTCGACGTAAGCACCCATGCCTCGATAAGACGCCCACACTTATTTGTAGTTATTGTTTACTATTATTGAAACTTTTATTTCTGTCCTTTTTCAAAAAGTGGGGATTTTAGTCACTTAACTAGTTAAGCCAAAAGGGGGGTATGTAGGTATATGTAGGTACATATAGATAATGATAATCGTATTTTTTGATATCAAGATTACTTTTATACTTGTTTTCCATAAAAAGATGGATCAAACTTTATGCATGCATGTAGTTAAAAAGGTTTAGGAATTATCATTTGAGTTTTTCCTAGAGATTCTTAAATTAAAGTTCAAAAATGATTTTTTTTTTATTGCGATGGTCGGCAATATGGAAATCAAAATCAAAATCACGTTACTGATTTCACATCTTTAGGGGAATACGATTGAAAAATATAGACGAAAAATGTTTATTTCAAAATTTCGCATTAAAGTTTTCAAAAATTTTTACTGCTTGTTTATTTTACTCTAACAAGTCATAAATAAACATTATTGTCAAAAACTTGTCCATTGAACACGTCCGACAGCTGTCAGGGCAGAAAATACTTTTTATAACTATGCAACCGATGATACACAAATTTGGTTTTTCATTTGAGTATCCAGGAGCCTTAAGAGAAACCTAATTTGATGTACCATCGGTTGCATACTTGAAGAAAAGTATTTAAAATCTGACAGCTGTTTTTCTAGAAAAAGGAGCTCATTTTGGGCAATAACCATTATTTACAACTTGCCGGGGTACAACAATCAACACGCCATAAATATTTTTCAGAATTTTAGTTTAGAAATTTACGTACACAAACACACGATGTTAGAGTTTTTTTGTAGTATTTTATGAAAGTAAATGTACTCATATGAGGGAAAATATTAATTTTAATTAAATTTTTCCCCAATTTAATTACGTATACTTCTGATAAAATGAAAAATCGCAAAACAATTTATAAAATTATACGATAAATATTCCAATCACATTATGTGGAAACATTAATAACAGCGCCGCCAAAAATCTGGACAAAGCCCTAAGAGCCCCAACGCACTAGGCAGCCAGGTCGCGGCGGCCAACGAGATCACTAATTTTACATTGAAAAAATGTAACCCCAACGCACTTGGCCGCCGCGGCCAGCTGGTCACGGCGGCCACAGAACTCACCGCGATAGCACACGTGGCCAACAAAATGCATAGAAAGCAATGGTGATGGGCTCACTTGTCGCGCGGCCAGCTTGAATAAACATTGTATGCATAGTGTTTGAGATTAGCTGTCTCACCTTTTGCTTAGATTTTAATGAATGGTGATACCTCAAAATATTGAAATTAACGAATAATAATAATATTTTATGTTAAATAATTGATATGAACGGTTTTTATCCGAATTTTTTCTTGAAAATAATTCTGTACAACTTGTGTTGTACAGTTAATGTAAGGGATGGTGAGGGTGGACCATATGAAGTTGAATCTATAGTTTTTAATTAGTCTGGATGCGTCTGTCTCGTATTGAACATATATTATTTGACTGGCCGCAACTTTGGCCGCATAAAAAACTTGGCCGCCGCAACCTGGCCGCCTAGTGCGTTGGGGCTCTTACAGTTCCAAAGAACCCTATAAAAAGAATAATCACAAAATTTTGTAAAATGTCCACGGAAAGAAATTATAAATAAATAAATTACCTCTAGTTGAGGGCGACTGGATCAACGACAAGATTTCTTTGAACACGTGGTAATGCGTAATAATCCGACAAAGTCGAGATTCAACCAAACTATCAGCAAACGGGAAATAAACAATTTCCCAAAAATAACACAATGAATCAAAATTATAATAATTGGAATTACTCCTCAAGATAAGATTGGATAATAATTGTTTTATTGAAACGATCAAATAATAATTAATTACTATGCGCGAAGTATTGTATAGTCTTTATACAAAGACCCTATCACTATTTTTGTTTGTCGAAATTTCGCTTTGCATTTTGAAAATATTCTTGAGCGTTTATTTTCAGGTAAAGATTTTTAACGAAAGAAACATCTGTTATATTATACCAGATTTTTTTTAGTTTACAACACCATTATATTTATTTTACGGTTTGTAGTAAATCTAGTAGTTGATGCGGTACCATAAATCAAAATTTTTCACCACCCGCAGGAGATTTTTGCTGTAAAAAGGGTTGCATATTTTAGATTTTTTATATCAAATTTACAGGAAATCTGGAGGGTTTGATAAAAAACGACGGATATAGCCGCCTAGATAATTGAGCTGTCTTTCTAATGATTACCAATTTGAGACAAATTGTCCAAAAATAAGGCCAAAAAAGCGAAAACCGTTCTAACAGTTTTTTGTGATAAAAAATTAATCATTCGTTTTTTTTCGAAAAAAAATTATTTAGCTCAGTAGACCAAAACATAATACATCAATTACAGAAGAGAGTCAGACATTACCTCGTTCCATAAAGCCAAAAAAACGAATTTCGTTTGCCATATGATGTCTATAGGTATTACTATTGCTATACAAGACCCTTAAGTACGGGATGAATAACGATACAAGGAAATATTTCTTTGGACATTCACAAGTGGGGGTAGAAAAAAGCACGTGCAAGTAAACGCCAGACATCAATTTTGAGATTGCAGTGGCGTTCTGTATTATCAAAAATTCTATATTACATATGCTAAAAAAACTGTTTATGAACAATTAATCTAATTAGATTATCTAGATCTACAATTATTTTATTTGTGAATTGTTATAATGAATAAATATATAAATAAATAAATAAGCGTTAAAATGCATAATGAGCTTTTTATTTATCTTGGACGAATATTTAATCGTTTTAAATTTTATTTACAGAGATAACAAACAAATCCATATCCCTTCAATTTAGTAGAAAGGAACAAACATTTTTCAATCATTCTTAATACGATCAGGAAATAATATGCTTTCCGGTCATTACTAGTTCCTTGAAGCAATTGGATTCTTGTAGATTTATAAAACCGAACTTGTTTACTTAGTAGTTATGATGAAAATGCAATTAAAAACAAATCTGTTGAAAAATTTTTGCAAAATATTAAACACCCTTAGTATAAGCGAAACACTTCTGAAAAGTGCATCGCGTAATTATTCTTTATTTATTGTTAGTGTTATTTTTGTTTTTGTATCAACTTTAAATATGTCTACTTTAAAGAAAGGTTCTATCCTCAAGAGCCAAAGCCGGGAAATTATTTATAATGTTTACGATTATTTTAAAACGACATTTCCCAATAAATTAGTTAAAGACATTCACGCAATTGTGTCGGATGCTACTAAAGTAACTGAAACTTCAATTAAAAGGATAATAAAAAACTGTAAGTACATAATTTTGATAAAATTAACATCATATTAAATTATTTCAAAAAATAACCCACTATTTTTTTATGAAGTGTAATGACAAATATGGGGTTGACCCGGGTGGTAGCTGTCCAGAGAAAATCAGGGTAGTTTTTAGAGAGGATGAGGTTGTGGTTACAAGTCGCTCAGGCGCCACTCACTTTTGTGAGAAATAAAATACGGAATCAACAGGAAACTTAAAACTAATTTATTGAAGCTAAATTAAAATAAATGTTAAAAATTATATACAGTTATTTACAAATAATACAACAATAATTCTGGTCGTCAACGAACCACTGCAGAATTATTGGTAAATATTCTCCATCGACGTGGAGACAGGATAGATGGTACTAACGGTAAACAAACGAATTCTTCAGTCGCCACAAACCACCGTGAAGATCAGGTATCAGGTTAACGGTTAAAAACGAAAGACGGATTCTTCAGTCGCCACAAGCCACCGTGAAGATGAGGTTTCAGGTCACCGTCAAAACTCTAGGTCGGGAAAGAACGGTAAACGGTTATGATTCTAGGTCGCCAACGAGCTAAAGACGGGTATTAATTCTAGGTCGCATCTGAGAGCCACAGCTAGAGACGCTTAGTAGGTAATGGCCAACTGGCCCCTCTTCGGCAGAACGGTATAGCTTATATAGATGGTCTTGATCGGGCAATTCTCCTACTCCTCAGGCGTGCGCACTAGAGCGTAATTGGTCAGTATACAGGAGAGCGCTGGCCGGGGCGGTTCGTTACTGAAGATAACAAGCAAACGGATCTAACAAAAAAATTTATCGCTCCATCCAAAAAAAGAAAACGAAAGTTCCCGGTTACCAAAATAGAAGACCATCAACATGTAGATTTTCGAAACGTAATCCACAATTTTCATAAAACAGAGGGGTGTTTGGTTACAATACCGAAATTAAACATACGGTTGAGAGAAGACTTTGGGTGGCAAAGATAATGGGAAAATAATGATAGAGAAAAATAATTTAAGAAGTGTCCGATTGCATTATTTACAAACAATAGAAAAATTTCGGGCAGAAAAGCGTCCCATTATTTATCTAGACGAAACTTATATTAACGCAGGGCACACAAAGCCAAAATCTTGGAGTGACGACTCCAAAGACGGTTTTCATTAACCCATCTCAAAGGGCCAAACATTGATTATTTTGCATGCGGGTGGTGAGATGGGTTTTGTTGAAAATTTCCAATTAATTTTTCAGTCGGGAACTAAAAGTGGTGATTATCATCATGAGATGAACGCTGAAAATTTTGAAAAGTGGACGGTGTAACAATTAATACCCAATTTACCACCAAATTCGTTAGTAATATTAGACAATGCACCGTACCACAGTGTTGTAGTGAATCGTGCACCAAATAGTGCAAGTAAAAAATGTGAGATGATAACATGGTAAACTGCACGCAACATCCCAATATCGGGAAATTTGTGTAAACCGCAATTATATGACTTGATTAAACTGCACAAAGACAATGTTAAAATATATAAATTTGACAATATTTTAAGTGAATATGATCATTCTGTGCTACGTTTGCCACCATATCATCCAGACCTTAACCCAATAGAGTTAATTTGGTCTAGGATTAAAGGTAACGTACCTACCAGAAACGTTACATTCAAATTAAGTGATATAAAATTATTGTTGGAGGACGAATTCAATAATTTAGACAGTGTTATAAAAAGCACACATAAAACACAGTTTATTCCGCAGACTTTTTTGTTGCAGCACCGCACCGCACTAGACCGGTGTATTTTGAAAAGCTTTTGGAACTCATAAAGGGAATATCAAGAACAGCCAATAATTCTTCACATTGATTGTGTCCAATCCCAACGTTAAGACTACTCCATGCACATGCATCACTTTCCTTCCCACACATGGTACAAGAAAAATGAAGTTGTGAGTGCAACCCATGTTGAGTTTCCTTTTCTAACTGCATTTTCCCTGTTGTACATTGCATAGGATGTAAGGCTAGTCGTTCATATTGTTTTAGGACATGTCCTAAATTAACAATACGAGAACCCATAATCAAAGTGTGTATGCTTTTGGGTGTATTAGTGTCCTTTTCGATTAGAAAGTAATCACTGAAATATGAGTTATGAGTCATAATCTGAAAGATAGTGAGCTAAATTTACATGTCCACATGTGAAGAAATCTCACTATGGAAGTTTTCATCCTGCGAACAACTTGCTACTTGATTGACAGAAAAAGTCGAACAAACTATGCTCGTGTTTTTTTCTGTTTGTTGTTCTATTGTAGATCAGCTCAGCATTATAAGTTTTTGAGTTATATGGAATACCACACAATAACCATTACACATTTACAAACTTATTACAAGCAATAACACGAAACTTTCAATTTTAACACATGTCTTCTGGCTTTTGATTTTAAATGGTATTGCTAATTTTTGAAAGCACAGTTCTGTACTTCGGCATTTTTGATTTTTAGTTCGGTTTCAAAATATAACTATCTGAACGATAGTTTTCTTCTTAGCATCCATGTAAGAAAATTTCTCTCTGACTTTAAGTTCTTGGATTGCCATTTCCTGTTTGTAAATCGGGCAGTTTTTGGATCGGGCAGAATGATTTCCTTGACAGTTTACACAAACAACGGGATCAGAGCACATCGAACCCTCATGTAAGGGTAAATCGCACACACAAACCTGCTCCTGAGTGCACCTCGACGACGTAAGGCCGAATTTCTGACAACGAAAGCACCGCAAGGGAGCTGGAATATATATACGCTCTGGTCGAGAGTAAAAAGCAACCTTTACTTTTTCCGGTAGTTAAGGAACATTGAAAGTAAGAATATGGTTTGGAGTATCTTTAACAACTCCATCAACTCTTGTAGTGATCCTCTTTACCTCATTGACTCCCTGTGAACTGAGTTCACTACGTATTTCACTCAACGAGCAGTTAAGAAGCACCACGAACTGTATTTAGCGAACTATGAGGTTCAACAACAACATCTAGATCTATGAAACGTTTGATATTTAATAGAGCCTTGGACTGAGCCGCCGAAACAGTTTCTAAGAGCAATCCATCGCGTATTTTCATTACTTCCTAATCTTAGTATAGGAGTTGCTTTCGATAATTTTGATAGATTTGTTGAAACCACTAACGGTAAAGATACATTGCACGATACTGTTAGTATCATTTTTCAATTTGAAGAACCACAGATTTTCGAAAATCAAGTTATTAGTGCTGAAGTATAAACAGATTTATCAATTGAAGTTTTGCAAACTAATCAAATGTAATAAATAAGGCTTTAACAGTTATGCAACTTGACGCTTCTGAAAATAAAGAAAATCAACCGTATGAATTACTTGATAATTCAAAAAATCAGTCTATGACAATTAAAAGAAAACATAAAAAAAGGAGGACCTTCGAAGTTATTCTTCCCGAAGTGGAATCTTATTATAAAATTCCTAGAATGACTAATTGTTTTTTGCCAGTGGATTATCAAAAAAGAACAGAAATTGTCAACAGTTTAACTTCAGCAACTCAAACAGACCTGCTTTGGATGATTGCACATGCTCTAAAAATAAAAAATATGCCTATGTGTGTAGGCTTCAACAGTCAGATATATGAAGACAATACCTGTAAACAAAAGATTGCGTATCTTTCTCCTAATAATCTTTCTCCAACAAATGTTTGTGTTGTAAATCAAACACTGGTTGAAAGTTTGAAGATTGCAAATGAGTGTTCTCAAAAATATATCCAAACAACATATGATTTAGCAATTGCTAAAATAGCCTTCAAAATTCAGTCAACTGAAGCTCCTAAATTTAACAACATCTTCATCCATTTAGGACCATTTCATATCATGATGGCATTCTTTAAAGCTATTGGCAAATTTATTAATGATTGTGTCATATCATACATTATGGTTGAGAGTGACTTATTAGCTAGCGGTTCCGTAAATGGATTTATTAGGGGGAAATACTTTAATCGGTGTAAACGCTTGCACCTCATCGTCTCATTAGGTCTTCAGATGTTACATTTCCAAGCCTTTCTCAAACACACAAACATAGACGTTTCCGATGGTGTAATTCGTGATATTAAAAATATTAATGAAACGAAACAATTGACATCGCTGCTGATGACACATCACTTCATGCTTTGTTGACAAAATATTTAGAATCTAAAGAGGCCACTATTGCAGGCCATTTTGGAAAAACACTACAATTTTATTTAAAATATATTCGTTTAATTAATTATTATCAACTTCTCTCCAGAAGCATTCGGACTGCAGATTTTGATTTGTATAAGAACATTTTACCAAAAATTGAAAATTAATTTTTTATACTCAATCAACCAAATTATGCTCATTGGATCATGATAATTTGCTGAGAATTGATGAAAAAAAAGGTCATTTGGAATAAAGAGGACTGAAAAGCCATTTTCTCGACAACCGTTTGATCTCTCATTGGAGCAGACAAATGCAAATGCTGGAAAGAGATTAATTTATCATCTTGACTTACTGGGTGGTCGTTAACGTTGGACTAAGCGTCATTCTGTATGTTCTACTATAATCTCATATGCGTACCAAGGAATAAGATTGAAGAAATGTCAAGGTGCGATTGCAGATTTAGAGCCAAGCAAGATGAGAAAGCAAATTTTGTGCTTAGAAAAATTTGTAAATAAAATAAAAATAAATATGAATCCATTCAGTCAAGATATAGAAAGGTGCTTTTTATTCAATATACCAACTGGAAAAGCAGCACAAGGGACAACAAGTGATTTCTTATTAAACATCGAATAAAATGGCAACAGATTGAGGGAAGAATTTATTTCAGAATATTATAAAGAACCCTCAAGATTTGACAAAGCAATAAAAAAATTGGAGGGAAAAGTCAAGAAATTAGAATGCAGCGTGATTTATTCGGCCGGGTGTTGGGCATTTCTATGGAGCATAATATTGATGTTGGTAAAGTAATGACCTATCCAGTGACTCCATAGTCAACATCTATGTGCCATCTTGATGGCAAAATATGCAAAACCAATAGATCAACTTTATAAGCAATTCTCGTGAAGAAAATTGAAACGTTATCACCCCCCCCCCCCCAATTTGAGGTTGTTATTTTAGATGTTTTTTTTGTGCTGCATCTCATTAAAGATGTACCAAAAACGTTTGGTTCTATATCAATCAAAATTTTACAAACGATAATTAAATTGAAAGCACCCAGAATTGATATAGTCTTTGATCGATATTTCACACCATCTATTAAAAATAATGAACGTATAAGAAGAGATGATTTCAAAAGTAACAACTTTATCATCAGTGGACCCGACCAAGTGAAACCTGCTGATCTTGTAAAAGAACTAAAAAATAGTAGATTCAAAGAAGCATTAGTAGCTGTTTTGATAGCTCATTGGCGTACAGATGAAGTGGTCCCAATTATCGGTAATAAAATATTATATGTAAATTATGATAATTGCTATTCCTTCCGTGTTGTGGAAAATAAAATGATCAAATTAATAGAGGAAGATTTAGAATGTAATAAGCAGGAAGAAGCTGATACATTATAACTAATGCCCGAACTAATCACTTGGCCCATGACATACATATATGTTAATTGTTATAAGTATATGTAGATATTATATACGAACGTCAAAAACACAGAAAGCTTGTACTTCTCTCTTTCTATATATAAGATGGAAAAGTCAGTGCTTTCCAGCATTGTCGAACCGTCGACAGTTTCTGATATACCTGCCTCTCACTACGCACCCGTCTGTTGCAGCCAACGTTTTGGATGAGAATTGTACATTTTAATAATTTTTTTAAGGGTGTTATCAGTGGAATTTTTGCAAGTGTTATCTACACATGGTACAGTTGCTTCAATAAAAATTCCAGACGTGTTACTATAACGGTTACCTAGTTACCTTACCTTTCAAGTGAGAAGTATGTACCTTCGAGGTTCAGGTGCTAGAACCTTATCTATACACGATTCAATAAATATATAAGTCCTCCGTCTAAAACCCTGCGTTATAAAATGACTTGAATGAAACCGTTGCCGGCTCTCCTACTATTCCAAGAGCTCTACTATTTATAATCCCTAATGCTTCTCAGTGGAGAGGATGGTATGTTCGCTCGGCTATTGTTGTTATTTTCATAGGTTGTCACGGTTTTCTCTAAAAACCCAAAATGCGTTCCTGAGTGATAAGCTAGAAGGATAAACTTTCGAGTTTGAGAAACCTTGACTTAGCATGCTATCCTCCGTTGCTCAGATATAAATGTGCATTATTGTCCTCAAAGAACTTCAAGTCACGTATCTCTTTTAGCAAATAATTAATTTATTAGTTATAGAGACTGCCGACTTTTCTTCTTACCACTGCATCGGGCCAGGGAACATTGTTTATCAGCCAATATTTCATTCGAATTGGACCTAACAAAAACTGTTACAAAATAGAAATGTTAAGAGTAGAAATGCAGAAATGGTGGATGCCCCGGCACAAGCAAGCTATCTGTCTCTAAAAGTGATAGGCTACACTCCCCCTTCCGATATTCGTAGTCCATATATTATAAGTCCATGGATATTCTAGGGTAACTTGCATGGCTACCCCGATCGTTGTCCTTATTTTTTGTACCGGTCGTTTTTTTTTATATAGCGACCTGATCCGCTCTTCCACCACCAGTGCTAGTAATAAGA
>JAZBGY010001403.1:0-22662 GCA_037414755.1 Lydus trimaculatus | reverse complement strand
AGCGTGATTGTGGTATTTTTTAGACTGAAATTTTAAACGATTTTCGTGCTTACGCTATTGTTTTGCGTTATAAATTTGACGGTTTGATTATTAACTCGATATACTATACTTCAATGGATGTTTCACACTCATATTTATGGAATTGGAGTTGCTCTAATGAGAAAACGAAAACTTTAATATTCTCACCGCCTAAAATCTTGAACTTTAACGGATAAATTTCCGGTTGTTGATAAAGGTTACGTTTTGATAATAAATGAGACTGTATAAATATGGTATCATATTCATTCTACCTATAGAAAGCTTATCTCAGTTTATTCACGCAATCCATCACTTAAATTCATTCCAAAATATTACATTTGAACTGTTAACACACCCTTACAATAGATTTAATTAAATGTAAAGTTGAAATTTCGTATTTGTATAGAAGACTATACAGTTAATACAATGTTTCATAGAAAATATTTATTACAAACTTAATAAATGGATGAGCTTACTAGGTGTTATTAAAGTGTCGGCGAATGGTCGTGATCAATTCTGTTAGCCACATTCACTAATCATGTGTCAGGATTGGAAAACATGCAAAGGGTGGAGAGTGTTCACAGGAATCGAATTCAGGTCATTATTCATTTGCACATGTACATACATATTCCAATTTTATTATTATTTAACGATTTTTGTTTTTTTTATTAGAGAAATATTATATAAATATCAACAATATAACATTGTATGTTTTGTTGTTGTAAAACTACAGTTAAAACTTGACGACTTGAAGAGGAAACGTGTAGAATTTCAATGTTTACTTAACTGAAAATGAACAGATACCAAGACAGGAAGCAGTTTAATTTATTTAGAAACTGTCATCTGAGACGGCTTCATTCTTGGTTGCTTTCATTTGTGATTTTTGGCAACATCTTTCAATCTTATTTTAAAAATAATATAGTAAAACTTATTTCCATTATAATGTAAAGTGTGAAATTCATAGATGACACACTATCACACTCCACAAAGTCTCATGTTTAAGCAATAAGCTATCGTGGATGGATTGATTGAAGTGCTTATAATATACATAGAATAGCTATATTATAAACAACATATAGGACTTATTCTCTAGAGTGTTTTATACAATACTGATAGATTACATCGTAAACACAATTTTACAGGGCTGTCTATATAGAAAATATTAGACAGACAAGACATTAGATGTATCGATTTTTATATGTTCCCAATAACTAGCCACATAAACTACTTTATTGTTGTTGATTTTGATATAGTAGCAAATATCGTGTATGAAAGTCCTATTAATAAAACACCACCATAGAATAAAATGATAAAGTCTAAATCAGTATCAAACTCGTCGTTATATCGTATGAATTTATAGAATATTTAATTTGTTTTTCCAAGTGATAAAGAAGATATCAGACAGCAGTCATCTTCAAGCCCTCTTCATATTTCTATTCTTTGTAAAAATGGGAACTAACTCTACAGCCTGTCTTCTCATTTCTTCCTTAAGAGAGGTAATAATTGTTCTATAGAATTTCCCACACAACTGATTCTTCCTTCCGAAACTGTATCTCTCGTTAAACATGTTGTACATCAGTAGGAATGATCTCACCTGGTTTAGTCTCCTTTTAATTGTCTTATGAGGAATAAACGGCATATTGATTGTCTTAAATGAAAGACACCGTAATCTTCAAACGTGACCTGTATTCAAAACGTTTTTATTAGGTTTTTTTTCGTTCAATTTTAAGATTTTCTGCTGGTTTGGTAGAGAGTCGAGGTAGTATTTGAAAATTTTAGGCCTACAAAAGGTTATTATTAAATTCTGAATTTCTTCTTTTTTTCTCTTGTATGTTTGTATATCTAATAAACACATGTGTAAACATTTTGAGTAAATTTCCCATGACAATGTCCGTTTGTTCAATGGAACAGGATGAGAATCATTGAACGGTGTCTAGGGTTGAAATGGACATTTAGTATAGCTAGTAGAATCACAAGGGATGTTGAAGGTTTGATGGCGTGAAGTTGGACTAATTTCCATTTTCTGCATACTTTATACAATAATTAAAATCGAGACAGATAGATCTAAATGATAAATGTTGTAGTAGTTGACCGTGTTGTTCTGTTAATTCATGTGCCCGATACTTTATCCAAACTATAAATACGCAATATGTTCTGTTACAAAATTGCAATATCGCTATATTCAAACCTATTTAGTTAATTCTAGATGTTACAAAAGATTCTCATATTTGAATATTGGAATTCCACTGTTTCTAAACGTTTTATTAGTATTGTTTTGTATACAGTATGATCCATCTAAAGTGTCGGACTGGAAAGTTTCTAGCCCACCGAGCAAATTATGTTTTGGGGGACCGGACATTTTCCCGGTCGATCGCTAGCCCAATCCGACACTGTCCATCTAGCATGAGGTGTTATCAGTGACATAACTAAGATCGGCTTCGATTTAAGACTAAAAGAAATTGAAGAAGGTGATGAATAGAATCAGCTTAAGTCACATCTTAAGAAGCTAGACGATCAAAACCTAATTCTCTTTGAGATAGGACCTCCTTAAGGTGACGAACAAATTGACGGCACTTTTTGTGGTAACAATAACCGCCTTGTACCGCCATAATCGACTTCAAGTGGGCAAGTGGAGTGTATAGTGACCTTGAAGGGACGACTTTACTGCGGACCACAGACCAGTTTCATGTAACTGCCCATTAATAGTTCAGAAAAGTCAACGTCAGATGAAACACTCTGTATCGCCTACCAATAAATTTCAAATGTCTTTTAGAAAATATTCGAACTAAGCTATAGGCTTCATGAAATTGGAATGCATTTGATCCTATATCTACCAAGCAATATAGACCATAACAGTCTATAGTATTATATTTAAGTATGCGTACACTGTAGGTATATATCTGTATTTTGGAAATGTAGACTACGCTCGGTCGACTCTGAATGAATAATTCTCATGCATTTGCACATTTTGTTGAATTGTAGCAACCATTTCTACAACGAAGACCAATATCCTGCAGATTCTACAAGTAAAGAGAAAATATTTCGTATTCAGACAGATATGATTTATGTGTTAGGTTGTATGTCAACAACTTTGAAAATAAATAGAGTAGTGTCTGCCTTCTAGATACGTTAAATATGAATAAAATATGAAATTTTTATCTGTAATGGAATACCATTTTAATAATAACGTTGAAGGATGTTTGTGTGATAATATAGTAACTTATTCTTATCCATGAAACGTTACATTCTTCTATTAAAGGAAGTATATTTATCGTGATCACCTTTAAGGCTTTATCTTATTATTATTGTCACAAGACACTTCCACCATTGTTATTATCTGTTATTCTGTCCTGCACTGGTTATTAAATTTGATACAATAGAACCGTTGATTCGTGTACAAACAACCAACAACAGTGACAAACTTCCTAGTTAAACTAGAGAAAATAGTTGACACCAACACCGAATAAGTCCTTTATAACGTCCTATTGTTAGATATCTATAAATTGTATTCGTGCGTCTTTCCCTTTATGTAGGTCTTCCTCTTTTATCGTTTTTACCGTATACGTAAAATTGAGTTTTTTAAATGTGAATACCAAACTCGTCTTGGTTTCAATGGTGGAGGAAATGAAAAGAGAATATCTCCACTAAAAAAAAAAAATAGTAGCGTGCGTGTATACGTGTACAAATGTCCTATCTGACAGCTTTTTCAACAGTTTAAAATCGCAGGCGTGTCTCTATTCTGAACAAACTGAGAAATCTTCTAAAACAATCGAAGATGTCTGCTTCTGAAAAACCTGATCTAATAAAGTAGTGAAGATTCTATAAAGTCACGCCCTTAATCGTTTTGTTTGGCCTTTGAAAATTTTTATAGATGTCTAGAATGTTCTTTTAATGAGAATCCTAAATATTTTATAGATTCCTAAGGGTTGAGGGTCTATCCATATCAATCAATCCTGATTACTGTCTATAGTTAAAGGGAAAGGATCAGTATCTTGAATATATGTTCATTTAGCATCTTTCCGGTTGTACAATTGTAAACCCTTGTCGACTTTTCTTTCACAAATCTTGCACTGTGGTAAAATAGCCAAAGACGAAAATGAATAAATCTATTGGAATATACAAGATTATCCCACGTTTTTTTCTCATTATTGTCGTCATCAAATATCAAATAGTTAACAGATCATAAATTTATCCGTGACTTGATTAATTTGTGAAAATTACGAAATTTCACAGTTCACCCAATCCAATGGATTCCATCTCGTATTTGACTGACAAAATTGTCCGTGTTTTACAATCATTACGAATTCTTCCATTATTAGACACATACCGTAACGAAGATGAAACGTGAAATAAATGCATGAATTGACGATAAACTGATTCATACATTCATTTTTTGGTATCATTTGTGAACATAATGTTGCTATCATGTTTCTGTTTTTCGTTTATAAAACGTATTTCCTATTGGAACTTATACAATGGAGATTCATTCTTTTTATTTCTTGTTTGCTAAAAACTCTGAAAGTAGAACGAAGAAAGTTTGTTTTAGTTGGGCCAAACATGACAAAGAGATTTTTGTAGCGTGTCTTTTATCAGTCGATCGACTGTATTTTCACAGGGAAAGTCACTTATCAAACTGTTATCACAGATATACTGTGTGTATAATAGAACGTCTCACGTTACAGAAAAAGTTAAGTAGGACGGTTAGTTGATATAATACCAATTCGAAGGATCCTAGTGAATGGTGATTAAATTTCACAGGAAAC
This sequence comes from Lydus trimaculatus, assembly GCA_037414755.1. Classification (NCBI taxonomy): domain Eukaryota; kingdom Metazoa; phylum Arthropoda; class Insecta; order Coleoptera; family Meloidae; genus Lydus; species Lydus trimaculatus. The sequence continues at coordinate 17,881 of JAZBGY010001403.1, read as the reverse complement.
ATTAATTGCATGTTTGGCTAATAAAATCACTTATCACAGTTGTTTGCTTCTCCAATCGATCAGTATCTGATGGCCTCACGAGTATGAGTAGATTTTTCTACGAATACGCTTTTAGTTTTTGTATGTTTGATGAATACTCTATCGTTCTAATTGTAAGACATTTGCAAATACGTCACTCGAATCCCGGTATTTTATGATTTATTACAATACATTCCGTCCTAGTACAAGTTATTAACAAGAACAGTTGGAATTAGTCTTCAAACAACAAAAAAAATCTTGGTTTGATCTGTTTCATAGAGTCCGAATATGTCTCTATCAACTAAGGATGAAGGCTATTTAACAGCTTTGACAGACTGCTGTAAGTTCACCAAGTCATCAAGTTGCAATTGATCAATAAAGTTTGAGGAACAAATTATTTTGGAGACGCTGAGAGAATAATTAGGATGGAAACTTGTCTAGTTTCAGGTGTAATTTATTTTCCGTTAAATACCAATAAGAGATACAAAAAATTTCAACATTTACACATTTGTAATAGTGTTTGTTTGAATTTGCGCCAAAAATATCCTGCTTATTGTTAGTGTTTATCCGCTTATTTTGAATGTTCTCATTAGAACATACTCTAGTTTTAGAGAAAGAAGCTGAAACTATTCAAACACGATATAAAAGAAATAGCGTCGATTAATTCCAGTTAAAATCGGATTGCTAGCTGTATACGGATATGTGTGAATACCAGATAAAAGAACGTAGAGCTTTCTGTGGTAATCAAGTTAAAGAACGTCTGTTACTATTACTAATACTCCAGTAAGGGTGCTTTTTTATTGAAATTTAGATCACGTGTAACCTTTATAGTGTCTCGCATACTGATAGTTATACTTGAATACACTGCGTAAACCCAATAGATGATCCAACTAGCCAACCAATAGTCATCATGTCTTTTCACGTTTATAACGTACACCATTAGTACAAAACCGTCCACAAACTGCCCGTTTCGAATTTGAATTGTTAAACTTTCAATCAACAATATAAACACCAATTAGTCAATGGAGAATAAGCATTGTAAATCCATACAAATTGGAAATTCTTTTCAACATTTCACCGATGTATGAACAACCGCTTAAACTCATTTTTATTGAACGATATTTCAAAATTGATTGAAAGTTTAGTTTTTACGTAGATGGAAGGTTTTTAACAGTGCGGTAATGAGATCAATGTAAAATTTATAGTATGTGCGCTTTGCAAATTCTTTATTAAGTTGAACAATTTTGCAACGTAACTCGAATATTTTTACGGCATTTACTTTTCGCTTCATTAATTCGCATTTCGTCTGCAACTATTTCTTTGTGTTGTATTTGTGTGAGTTGCTTTTTGGTGATTTCGGTTTGGACAACTCCAAGACAATGCAACAAAAGACAATAGAATAGTTTTGTTCAAAACGAATCTCACTAGAGCAAAGAATAGAGAAGAAGAAGAAAGACAAATGAGTTACTAAAAATTACTTTAACCTTCAACAAAACTTTGGTCTTTGGGAAGAATTCAATACAAATACATCGTCCTCGTTTGACAAATAGATTATGGAGATTCTCAACAACCTAAGGCAGTTTATTACAATGTTATTTGCTTTTTATTGGCCTTGTTATTGAAATCCTTGATTTTAGGAGGTCATTCGCACAATTAGTTCAATGTTATCAATTTAGCTTGCTTCCAAATTGGCCAAATTAAATTACAACTACTGTACTTGACTGCGGTTTGTAACTTTACAAGTTGATATCATCTTATGGTTTCTCTAAATTGACTTGTACTACATTTTTATCACGCCACTATCGCCTCGGCTGCAATAAACGGTAAATTTCTAAAGCTATCACATCGATAAGAAGCTGTTTAAACTTAACTTGAATTCACTAAAGATTCATACAGTAATAAGGTTAATTTTTTATGAAATCCTTTTTTAAGTTAATAACCATCAACATTTGAAGTTTAGCCATAAAAGATTTAAATGTTGCCAAAAAATAACCAAAACCAAACTGTAAATATTGAATAGAGTGCAAGTTCATTTATGTAAATATCACGATATATACAGAAAATGAAAATGTAGTTTCTTTAAACTGCTGCTGTTTATACTAACAGAGGAAACTCTCTTGTGACTTTTGATTTGTTCAGATGATAAACGAGAACATGTTCATTTTACTCTTTATAAAATTGTATATATCTAGTATATAGGATTAAGGAGATGAAAAACAAACAAAAAATTATGATATTGATTGATGGCAAGATTTCGCGTACACTTAGATTTGTTTATTTCCTTTACAACTCTGTATCAATCAAAATCCAAGTTGTTCTAGATTCTAGATCTGTCCCAGTTTCAAAATCAATTGTTGTAAGTAACACGATGATCGACTGTTGTTTGGATAGATTCGGATGACACTCTATCGTTCACAATTCGTGTTGTTATTGTAACGTGTTTTGGCAAAATTACAATAAACATGAAGCTTTAGCTTCGATTTTGCAAGTTGAGAAGCTGACGTAGCTTACATTAGTAGATATTCAATATGGAGGACCATTAGGATTAGATTAAAAATGCATACATATTGAGTTTTCAATAGTAGCAGCAGTGCAGGCTCCAATCCACTTTGGCGCGGGAAACTTGAATTTTGCATTTTTGTGGAGGCGCTGGGAATTGAGGTAATTCCTCCCGTTGTGGTTGGAATGGGGGGTTATTTGCCCAGTTATTGTTGTTATGAACAACTTGTTAATAAGAACAACAACTAGGGGAATTACCACAACTTCAGGCGCCTCCACCAAAACGCAAAATTCACGTTTACCGTGCAAAAGTGTATTAGAACTCCCACTACTAGATTACTTTCAATGTATTTTCTGTGATTTAACTGTTGAACACTGCCAGTGGCTTTGCTAGGAGAGTTTTATCAAAATATTTTGAAGATTTTGCCCAAAAATTGCAAATTTCGGGATAAATCCTTCAAAATAAGCAAAAAATACCAAAAATTGAAAGAGCAGCCGATATCCTTGGGGTGACACTATTTGAGTTACCATACCAGTTGGCACCAATGTTAGGAACGCCACTGAACACACCAAATCGATGTTTGTAAAATGAAAACTGTGCTTCAATTGAACAAAAGCTTTTTTGATTTTCATTTTTATTCAGATCATTGTTCAACTAACTGTGGTGTGATTTGTATTTTATGGGGTACATTTTAATTTTGTGCTTATACAAGTTTGTAATTAGCTGTAAAATATATTTGTAATTCTACTGATGAAATTTTAATGTGTGCGTGTGTAATACTGAATAGCTATAGATATGAGATAAAATCGTTGATTCATTCAATGGAAAAGCACTTCCCATTGATTAAATTGTAGAAAAATGGTTTGATGGCTTTGACAGTTTGTTAACCAAAAATTGCACACATAAAAACCTTTGTATAATATGATATAGTGTTATTCAGTTTAAATCAATGATTTAAAACTCCATTCAGATCTTATATGATACTGATTTTTGAGAAAAATTCGTTCACAGTGTACGAAAGCACTCGTATATCAAAAAATGCAACATCTTGCCTTTTCTTATATTGTAAAGCTTGAAATTACATTGTAATATCATAAGACAAATTGGTGGTGTTTGTTTGAAATTTATGAATAAGAACTTGTTCGAAAATCACAAAAAACCATTCCCTTAAATCCGTTTTTTTTGTTTTATTTTGAGGAAATAACTAATTTAGAAATTAAAACTTGTAAGTTGAGTAAAAACAGAAACAAAAAAATTAATAACAAATGAACGATAAAAAGTTTAGTAGTAAGAAAGGGGGAGAAAATAGGAGCTGAAACAATTTATCAACTACTTGCAAATGAAAATTTATAACCTAAACCAAGTTTTTATTACTTTTAAAGAAATTTCAAGTATACAGATTTGCATTCAATCAACGTTTTAATTCTACAAAAAAAAAATATATATAAAATCGAACATCGGCACCTACCAAAATCTCAAATATCAAGTAAGGATATCTTATCTAACAATCCATTTCCATATGGACAACCCGAATACAATTTCATACAGTCAACACCGAATTTTCCAGCTTCTTCAGCATCCAAATAGATCGGATCTAAATCTTCTTCAATAACACCATCACCATAATCTGGCCTAGATAATTGAATTCGAATTTCTACTGTGAGTCTGTATATGCTTATCAGTAGTATCGAAAATGTGAATACCTACGTCAATGCAATGTGAAGCAGATGTCCATACAGACCGTTACTTTCATGATAGGTAGTTTCAACAGAATTTTCGCATATACTCCGTAATAGACATGCCCTACCATTTATATTTTGTCTGTAATTAACAATTTTATTGTTAATTAAGGGAACGAATTCATCACATGGTTTATTTAATTAAGAAACTATGCAAATTCGTATCTATTAGAAAATTATCCAATTTAATTTATTTTTATGGTAAGTCCTGTGGGATAAATGATATGTTCCTGTAAATGAGCTTTCAGAACGTTGAAATGTTTATATTTTATTTCTCTCAGTAATTTCATTGTTGGAAAATATAAAATGCATCTATTTCAACATCTGTAAATTCTTTAAAGAATTTTAACGATAATTCCAATTAGTTGTTTGTATGAAATGAATGAAAATTGTATTTAATGCTCTTCTCTTGCAAATCGTATCTATTTTAATTAATTTCGACTTTGTTTCAATTGCTAAATAACAAAGTTTTTCTTTTAGTATACATGAAATAATTGGATAAACTTTTTAAGCTATAGTTGTATCAAGGAAAAACTACTTATTCCTTTAATTCAAATTAATTAAAATTAAAGTTTGCTATCATTTTCAATTCTATACTATCGGATTTATGTTCACGAAACTTTCAGTTTTGTCAAGTGGCAAACATTTGCAAATCAAACTCTACTACTTATTCATGTATTTCAAATGCAAATTCACAATCAGCAAGTAAAAAGACACACTGAAAGTTTCCACAAGATTTACCCGACAATACTACTCAAAAACACTGATAATATTTCACCTGTTAAGTAGCTCTTCAATACCATAATAAAATGCTGCTCGTTCACTTACAACTCTACTATTACGTTGTTTACGTGAAATTATCGGTGGATATACTCGTGTATTGTTGGGGAATTGTGGTAGCGGATATTGAAATTGAAAATTCCATCCTATCGACATTGATTGTCTTAAACCGAGTTTGACAGGTTCAGCCATTGCTAGGACAATCTATATTAGAAATGATGATAAAACGAAAATCAAAAGAAAGTGGAAAATTTTTTTTTTTTTGTTCATTACCTTGAATGTACCACCGTAAGGAAAGTAAAGTCGTTTCTGTCGGGATAAATGTTCTTCACTCATCACATAATTAAAATTACACAATTTCAATATTAACAATAAAAGAACTGTACAATGGATTTTATCACAATTTCGTCTTGTTATTCTTTTCGACATTAATAAGATGATTTAATTTAAATTTTGGAGCAGCGACTTGTGAAATTCTGTAGATGACAATGAATTCTTTTATCTACAAACAACTATGAAACATAATGAGGCTTAGGTAAATATTTAATCTTGTTTTTAAATAACTATTGCTAAATGAATAACGGTTCAGTTGGTTGTAACAACAATGAAATTACGGTCTTAATTACGTTCTTTTATTAAAACAAAAAAAAAACATACTGAATGATAATACATTTCTTTATGAATTTACAGTGGTTGGAGGTACTCGTAAATTTAACGAAAAGAACTGTTATATTGTTAGCTCTTATAAGTTCACTTTACCGTATTTTTCGTCTTGATATTATTGGATTGTTAACAAAGAACAGGAGCAAAAAATCATTTTATAATTATAGCATCAAGTGGAATGTGAATAGAAAAACTCATTGTTTTAATAATTGAAACAATACTATTTGTACTTTGTTGGTTTATCTACATGATTAGCGTCGTTTTTACGGTTAAAAGCAGAAATTTTCCAAATTCATTAATTCTTTCAGCAATATTGATTGCTTACTTACAGAGATGTGGTTTTTTATTTTGGACAATACACCAGAGTTTCCTGTCAAAATTGATCGGTGTTGTTTCTCCAACTGAGAATGTTTTACCTTATTTGAATGCTGAATCCTTCAAGCTAACTCCCAAATTATCGGCAACTCGCACAAACACTCAATTGATGCACAATGGAAAAACCGAAACGATTTATATCAATGCCGACCAGCACATTTCTGAAAACCAGGTCAAAATATCAAGGGTGGCAAAAATTCCAGAATCTGTCCCAAGAGAATATAAACCAATAATATACGAGGGTCATCCCAAGAGTAAAGTCTTCACAGTATTGGGGATGCGGGGAAACACCGTGCTGAGACACCCAATATTGGCGTGGTAGTTGTTTGTAATGTAAACCGTCGCTATCCTGCAACAGTTTGGATGGAATGCGCTTCAGCAAAGACGACGAGGTGAGGTTCAACGCTTCCTCAACGGCATGGCGGCAAGCTAGTACGACATAGGTATACAGAAAGTGCCACAGCGTCTACAAAAATGCATTGACCGAAATGGTGATTATGCAGAAAAATAGCTGAACGTTCAATATTTAAAACTAAACAATCAATTTGCAAAATAAACGTTTCATTTATTTCTAAAAAGAATAGAAGACGTCTATTTTGGGATAACCCTTGTACTATAATTTGTGTAGAAATAGCAGGAAATACAAATTCACCTCCCGCTACTGAAAATTTAGTAAATTTTACACCCGGAAATTTTTCAGATTTTAAACAGCTTTTCACTCCCCAAGGGCCTTCAGGGTGAAGTACTTGCATATTGAAAAGGATGAAATCAATCACTTTCAAAATTTTCAAATGTTCCTTATGAGAATTTACAGATTTGTTAGTTCAAAGTTTTGTTTTCTTCAACTGCTCAAATTACATAATACGCCCATAGAGATTTTGAAGTCTACCTACCCCTATACAATTTACTCTAATAAAAACTGGTATGTTTGTTTTACCGTCAATTCACATAAATTTTTTCATTGTATTTCGTATCTATCCGATGATCATCAACAATAAGTCATAGGCATCCTATCTTTGCTTCTATTTTATATCTCCCCGGAGGCTAACATATAAAATATGGTACAAGAATCAAACATCGATTTTTTTTGGTTTTCTGGCTTTTGAAGAATTTGGTATATAAAAAGGTCAAGGTCTCTATATTAACCAACCGAAAGTAATTTCATCTATATAGATTAATCCAACAAACAATGTTAGGTTTGTATAAAAATCTGGCTGAAATGCAGACGCATATAACAGTGATTCCATAGAAAAAAGATAAATCTACACTACATGCATTAATTGCATTTCAACTGATTTAATGCGTTGTTTAATCCGAAGCGTACATAGTTCAATAAATAGTAGGCAATAGTCGTGCAATCAAACTGTCATTAATTTATTTTACAAAATAAAACCGCTTCAACAAATGTCAATAAGATCAGTATTGGTTATTTTTCTCATTACAACACTTTGTTTTTCTACCACAAATTGTACGTTGCCTTCAAATAGTACAGAAATATCATCATCAAATGATGATCGGCAATCATTCAATGATTACATGTTAAATCAACCATCTTGGCTCAGTGATGCAATCAAAGATATTGCTTATTATTTGAGAAATCATAAATTCAATGAATATGATCGTCGGTAAGAGATTTATTTCTTTTAGTTAATTTAATTAAAGGCAGTGTCCATCATACAATCAAAAGCTTTGCATTCTAATCGAAACTGTTGTTTGTGTGCTATTAGCGACATGTTAAGGCGCGTCCAGACCCAGTGCGCAGAACTGCGCCGAACCAAACAAAACATTATTAGGTACCATTATTTTATACACTCTTCTAAAATCTAGTAGTCTATAGAAATCAGTAGGTGGGAGTAGAGAATATCCACTGCCTGCAGATAGAATCGGATCTTACGGCGTCCAAATACAGCACGCATAAACAATTTCCTCTGATGTATCCATACGGAATGGATCGTGTGTTCAAAGTTGCGCAATCCCGCACTGCTCACCTTTGTTTTGTTCGGCGCTGTTTAGCGCACTTGGTCTGGACGCGCCTTTAGACTGAAATACTGTCTATCTCTATATACCCCCTTAATATTTGATTGGCTATTAGAGATGTAGATACTTGTCATTAATTATAGCCTAAATGTCAACAATACTATCGACATGTATTCCACAAATACATGTTAGCATTAATTCAACATGTTAGTGTCAATCAACTGATACCAGCAACTTAAAATTTGCTATTTATATTTCTTCAATTATTCCTACAGATATGAAAAGAGTCCTCCACTACGAAGGGGGTATTATCATAGTTTTCCAAAACCACCTCTACGAAGTTTACATTGGGAAGTACATAAATATTGTGAACAATCATTTTTAGATTGTGTTGATTATTTGAGAAAACAAATAAGAAACACTGATTTAAAACGTAAAGATGATACAAATGTTGTTATTCAAGAACAACAATGGAATTGGCATAATAACAGTCAACTGATAGATACTGTTGAACGTGAATGTAAAAAAATGGCAAAAATCAATGATATTCAAGCAAATCCTTTTGAAGGTGAGACTATTTATTCAAATTCTATTGTGTTTTATTTCGATCAGTAGGTATACACAATAGTTTTTGATATAAATGTATAAACTGTAGATGGGGGAGAATATTGAATGCTCCTTGAGGAATAATAAGCGAAATATTTTTCTATGATTTAAGATAGTGAAGGGGCGTATTTATCTAGAAGCCAAAGTAATCAGCAGTAAATTGTGTTGTAATCAGTTGACAATTCATTTTGACTCACCCCTAATATAAAGGATAATGTTTTAGTGTCAAATAGATGCCAGGCAATCAATATTAATACAGATATATGGCACAAATATTATAGAACATTAACTAACATGCTTGGAATCTCTACTATTATAAAGACAACATGCTCCCCAAGCAAGACAATAATTTTGACCATGTTAAAGAAACTGTTGAGAAATATATAGTTAAATGGTGCTTAAATAGCGTTTAGTTTGTCCATTAAATTATCATATTTAAATGGGGTTAACGTAAGGGGGAAGTTTTTGATATAAATAACAGTATTAAGTTTCAGCACAGCCTATAAAGCTTAGCGCCCATATTATCATTTGGTTTTAATAAAAGCACAGTTGAATTTTGAAAGTTTGCCGTTAGTAAGTTCGTTCAGGTTAATATTTTCTTTTCGAAACCCTACACCAGTTATTTCACTTGAAATACCTTAAACACACAAATTGTAATACAAGTAGCGATAGAAGGGTGTTTGTGACGGAATATTCAGCAGTCAAAGTTGTCTGGCAGTATAGTACGATAGTGTGACGCAATCACCCATAAAATAATCTGCGATTATGGGTTAAAGTAAGCTTATTTTAAACGTTTGATAATTCCTGACAACTACACGGAACTGATCCATTGTTTACGTTTCCCTGCGAATTCGTTGAACACTAAGCTTTAAATCTCCTTTCAGTTGTTGAACGAATAAAATCCACATCACTTATATACGTTTCTTCAACAACGATTATTTCAAACTAGGCATATTTGTTGGGTTTTTTCATAGCAGCAGATTATTCGGAAATAATTTATTTCAAAGAATATCCGTGTCAGCGTTTTTTTCCATTTTGCTCGTTTAAAAATGTCGCCGTCTAAAATTAATCTAAACGTTTTTCTTTTCTACCCATCTTTCAGGTCCAATTGAACGTTTCCAGTGGCGTACAACAGCCAGTTATTTTATGTGTTGGTATACAATGAATGCTGAACCGGCATTAACACATCTATCTGATAATTGTGACAATTTTGCTAATTGTTTAGAAACAAATATTGGACCAAATAATCAAGATGTACGCGCTAATGATTCAATACCGTTTAATTGTGCTCTTTATAGTTTCTGTCCAGATACATGTTGTCCATTAAAACATTCAACTGATATTGAAGACTGCTGGAACAGCCCAGATAACCCTTGTTATCAAACTAATCCTGTCGGTCAACGGGGATGTTACGTGAATCGTTCCCAGAATACAGATTTTAGGTTAGTTGATATTTCGTCGTGGTTGTTTTTTTTTTGCTTTCTTCTTTTTTTCAACACGTAGATACTACCGGCATATAGTGATTTTAGAAGCTCTAATGGCGTTTTTGCAATGTTGATTGTTGCTCAAAGTTTGCTATTGAATCCTCAATAGAATACCCTAAGGGTGTGTTCTACTACAATGCTTATCTTGTATTCGTTCCATTTTATGTCCATTGCTGTCTTTTGTTGAGTAGAATATTTGATTATTTGATGTATTTTTTTTTCTCTATATACTCTTCATCATGGCAACTCAGCAACTTAGTCGATCAACTTTCTCTACGTTTTTCGAATTTAATATGTTAATTCATTTAAGTCGTGACCATAAAGTCTTACATGTCACGTCCATTCAGTAAACGACAAATCAATTTTGTGAAAGTTGCCTCTCCTGTTCTTAGAGACTTGATCCTGAACAGATGGAACGTGAGTTGTTCATGTCCACAAAAAGGGTACGTATGGAATTCGTTTTATGGAATTTGTGTTGATGTGGACGAATGTACAATACCATCATCACCTTCATCTACTATCTCTAATATTGGTGATAGTAATCTATATCACAATTGTGATCCAGAATTAGAAATTTGCCTCAATCTACCAGGGAATTTTAAATGTATTTGTAAATGGGGTCATATTTTCAATACAACAACAAAAAAATGTCAACCAAGTCGTGCTCTATTGAATTTTATCACCAAACAGTATAGAATAAATGGTGAAAATCGAAAGAATCAATCTATATGGGAGAAATTTTATCATCAACTTCTATCAAGATCAGCAAATAGAAAGAGCTATTTTCAATTGAATTTAACACTTGTTTTATTTCTATTATTGTACTCGAATTATTGTTTCAATAAAGAGATAAGTTTGTAAAAGAATTGTTCCAGTAAAACTTTATATGGTCAACGTGAGAGGTTCACTTGCAATAATATCCGTATGGAGTATTTACTTATCGTTAGTAAACTCATTGGTTTCTACTACATTTAACTGACCTCAAACCAATAGAAACAGTTATTCAACTGATTATAGCTGGTGTTTTCTAACTTTAACAAGTAATAGTTGAAATGGCAGAGTAACTGTAAATTTATCAACAAATAACACCGTTTCAACTTGTGTTAAGTCCCAATTTAGCACAATTCATTTTTTTCTAAATATTCTAGCTTTCTACCAAGAAATAAGTTTTTGTGGGAGCTTTAATGAATTCAGCTGTCCCTATAGAGTTACCGGATGTAGAAAGACAGAAGCATACTTGTGTGTTGTACAAGACGTATCCAACCATGGCCTAGTCTTTTCTACTATCTAGTGTTTGTACCATGAACCTATAATACATGGAATCCGAATAGCTGTTGGGGGAAGCGTATCATACCATTTCCAAAGACAGATAGCTTGTGGAGAGATTCTCTTATTCTTTCTAACTGATCGTGAGTGGAACCACGTGGAAAATCTAGCAATTACCGGTCTTGTAGCACAATATTTTATTTAGTAACCATGCGTAGAAAGTTAGAAAGAGACAACTCGCCACCACGCTATTCTCTGTCTTTAAAAGTTGTTTTGTACGAAACTTAAGCGTTGGTTTGTACCACGTGACTTACGTTACTAGCGTTCAATGTTTGACTATTTGAATTGTGCACGTCTTCTTTAATCGCTATAACAGTTCTCATCACATTTCGGTAAGTTAGACAATTCACTTTAATAGAGTAGAGGAACTCTACATGAAAAACAAATTTGTAAAAGTGGATTGTCTGGAAGTTGGGCATGAGTTTTGATTGATAACTCTTATCTATCAACTATAAAAAGTGGTCAAAATGTGGGTTTTCGTTAAAGCTTTGATAAATTATTCTCTAACCAATCAAAGAAACTAATAACAACAACAAGACAATCAGAATTGACATAACAGTACTTATTTATCTATATTTCAGCATCTCTCATTAATTATTAATTATTTCAATAATTAATCAACAAATAACAAGCCTTATACACAAACCAACCAATGAATAATTTTCTTTCATTTACTGTACTGATAATTGGGAAAAACTTCAAAAACAAATAGCTAGCGGCCAAATAAAAGAACCGATATTGATTTTTCAAGCTGTAAAAAGAATATTAAACAGCTAATATTAAAACTAGATTGATAAATTTACAACAAACAACGGTTTGTTGAATTTTCGAAAAAAAAATAATTTGTGCTACGACTAACTATACATCAGTTGTGCTACCATGTTGTCCTGTTCGAAGTCCAGGTCGCTTAATCCGTCTCTGTAGCACGTGTTTTGAATTTAACTAAAGATAATTAATATTCAAGGAATTTCAGTTGTACTAGAAGGATTACACTGTCTGATTATATGGAGAACAAGTCTGAAACCAGATCTCTTTACATTCTATTTTGATATCCATCCTCATTAATAATAATTTGATTTCCAACTTTACAAATCTTTGGATTTACCAGTTTTCAATATTTGCTGGTCAGCTATAAGAGAGATTTCATTCATGATGATAACAAAGTTTTAAGTTATCAATAAAATTTTCAAATTGAAGACTGATTGGTAGTATTTATCTGACTTTATTAGTCGTTCTATTACACACAATATGATGTGCTAATTAAATGTTGTATGTTTATGAAAAGGCTGTAAAGATGAAATTTCAACATTAGTCAAACTTTTGAACATATTTGATACGTTCTACAACAAAACGTGAAGCAAGTGTGCCATGTTAAAAGCCTAGCCACAGTTCTGATGTGCAAATTGTAGAATCTGTTGATGAAGAAATAGCAAGTACAACAATTTTTGCAATTTTAATAAGAAAAAATCGCAATTCTAAGAGTCCTTGCAGACGACGCACAGTAAGCGCAACTAAGACGTTCATGAATTGACTAATGCGCAGATACAAACGCACAGCAACTGGATGGCGTTGGTCGAGCCTTCTCACTATATGGCAACACGATGCTCGTGCACGTTTGTATCGCGTTTCACGCACCTTTCTATCTATTTTTACGCGCTGTAAACGTACGTTAAAAAAGATGTCGTCTACATAGACTATAAAGAATTCCTTTTATTACAGTTTTTCCTAAAGTATACCCTATTGTGTGATGGTATATGTCTATATGGACTTTTCCTCGGTGGTGATATGGTTCACTATTGTGACAATGCTGGTGTGTAAAATAGTTCATTAAAAGAGAGATAGCACTAACGGTTAAAATTTATCACTAGGTGATTTATCAGAGGGAATTGCAGATGAGACACTTTAGTGGCAGTTACTGTTACCTGAATCGTCGTGGTTTTTCGGTACAAACTCTCTAATTCTTTATCTAGTTTTGGCACAGTTCCAGTCCAAACGACTAAAATTGTCTATATACAGTTTTCACTGAATGTATAAAATTAATGGATTACTATAATACAGGTCAATCGATTATATCCTGTCAACTTATATAGCACATATGTCCTGTTTATACATATAGACATCTTGGCAGCTTTCGTTGTAGGTATGTAGACCACCGATTTACGGTTTATCGATCCATCTCTAATTACTCTCTACGTAACGTTCACCTTCTTCAATACGATTGATTTACGGTATGCTTGGATTTTGGTAATTTCATAGATTTATGGTGTATTGATTAAAAATTTCTGGATATATTGAAGCTATAAAAATGTGAATTATGGAAAGCAATGGTAACGAAACGTGCAACAATATACCGAACAAAAAAATTATTAAAAAAAAAGAAAGGTAGCCGGGAACAAAAAACACCAACATAGAGAAAGACGAAATTTAACCGACAAGTGTGTTATAGACAGATATTTCATATTCTTAGGGTCTTTTTCTTTCCAATAAAAAGGCGTATTTACACCATTTCTCTTTAAAGACTTATTCCAACTGAATGTTATCTTGTATGAGCGTAAATTAAATTAAAATGTGGCGACGTTAATTATTATTATTATTATTATGGTGGGATGGGTGGAAAAAACAGGCAAACAACTCTTTTGTTTTGTTAATATTTCCTGCAAAACGTGTAAATGATATCATAAATCATTTAGCACCTGCGAATTTAACAGTTTTTATCGCAAACATTCCAAAATTTTCCTTATACTCATTAGAAGTTTGTGTAATTTAAGGAAATTAATAGTCGAACTGTAATTTTAACAAGTTGAACTTTCAAAAATATTAAATATTTCACAAGTTTCAAATGTAATCAGCTTTCTATACGTGAATTTTTATTTTTCCACTAAAATTATGATGATTTCATGCTCAGAAATGGTTAGTTCAATTTATAGAGGAGACGGTTTCAATCCAGTGTTAAGTGAGTAATTCCTGTACATTCCTGCAGCACTTAAATGTTTACTGAATTCTTGGTTTGATGGATAAAACACTGACGGTACTGTATGCACTGTTGGTGGATATCTAAAGTAAAGGGAACGTTAAAATGTTATTTCAACCATTAAAGTTTTTTACCTGCCGTAATCACTAGAAGTAGTTCTATAAAAAGGATGTTCAGTGGAGTTCTGTTGAATGCCATATCCATAAAACTGGGATGGATATTCAAATCGTTCTGGTAAACGGTATGTTCGGTAGAAATCTGAAGTTTTTTTTAACCCTTCACTATTACCACACTCCATATTGTCTATCTCTTTTTAAATGATGATAGATAGAAAAAGAATAAAGTTTTATTTTTATTTGATTTTTTAAAATTAATTTGAAAAGGCGTTCTTATTTAATCTTGTACCGTGAAAATTTTTGTTCTACTGACATCTGTCAGAAAAACGTGTTGTGTTTTCTCATATTGAATAAACGTGTCATGGCAACGGAATAGATTGATATCCTTTTTTAAGGTTTCTGGTGGAGAATTTTAATCGACTGATTGTCGAATAGAAGCGTAATTCTAGAAATAAATCCATCACGATCAAAGATTTTATTAAAAAAGAAGGAAGGAAATTTACTGCTTGTTAATAAGAAGCAAAGCTACAAATGCTACTAGTGCTGTCTATTGAGCAAATATTGAAATTTTCGTTCAACTGATGTGAGCTTATACGTTGAATTCAACCTTGTGCTTTCAATTCAGTTCACAAAGAGCTACAGAAAGCTCTGGTGGAATGAAGTCTCTGACATCTAGTACAGAATAGCCTAACTATATTTGTTTTTAATTTGAGACTGGCCTGTTAACACATCTAATCGTAAGGATACCATTACAAAATCAAGTCGTAAGGGTACCATTACTCTATCAAGTCGTACTTGTTCAAGTTAATTTACTTTCAATGAGTGCGAGAGAGATAGACGTAACTGTTGCTGTCCTTCTCGCACTCAGTGACAACATAATAACTTGAACAAATTAAACTTGATAGTGTACTCGTACCCTAAGATTTACCCAATGGCATTGCGTGCGCTCGGAAATCTGGTATTTTGTACACAATTTTTTTTATGCAACACATAATACTTCATAAAAGGCGTGACAATTTTTGGCAGTGTTGCCACAGTAGATCTTTCTGATCGACGGCTTTTTACATTCATTACTCTATCTACTTTGTTGGTATAAATATAATATAATTATTATAACTTGTACCAAGATTTTAGCGTTTTTACAACCTAAGTTGTAAAATTGAACCAACCATCTTAACAATGAAAGTTAGACCAGTAGTAAGTACCAATAAGATAGTAAATCAAAAGAAGGGTGCCACCACTCTGACCATCTGTGCAAATTTTTGTAGGTAAAAACAAGTGTAATAATGGAAATTCCAAAGCTTTATCGAAAAACCCAAATACAATACAGGATCGATGATTTTAATAATTAATAATTAATAATTTACGTATTTACGTAAAAAACAACAAAATGAAGAATACGTTTGGACACTCTACACATATTAGTCAATTCAGTTTGCAAATCGGTTGTTAAGGGTGAAGCTTCAATTTTGGGAAGATGAATTCTATTCTGTCAAATTTATCTCACAATCGCTTAAAAAAAAATCATGCAAATGAAAAAAGTATACTACAATTATACTATTTTTACTCGACATAAACATTTGTGAGATGGAGCCTATAAATATCCCCATCTCATTTCATCACTGCGCCCGCAAGTACATTATCCATCCTACTCTGTACCCCCTTCTCCCACGCAACGAGGTTTGAAAGCGCTGAAATAACTGTAGGATTAAAGGTAAATAAAGGCGACCCTAGAAAACTGATTTTTTTCAAATTATCTGACAGATATCGGCAGATCAGGTCTAAAAGAGACCCACTAGGTGAGGAAAAATTTGAAATTATTATCTAATAATAAATAATTCAAATACATCTCGACATACGTACGAGCGCGAGAGCATTATTTTACAGTGCGTAGAATCGAAAAATCTTTAAGACGTATGTCTACACATAGTTGCACTTATTGTTAATGCAGTATTCGCTAGGTATAAAAACATGCAATTTTCACTAATATATTTAAAACAAATAATGCAATTGATTGTATTAAATCTTATGAAAAAAAAAATGATTATTTATTTTTCTATTCATTCATGAAATCACTAACAAAATAACCAATGGTACGGGTACCTATCTATCTAAGGCTAAACACATAGTGAAGCGGCAAGCAAAGCAGCGATGATAGCGGAGAGCAAAGCGGCGATCGAACGTAGCGTTGATAAAAATTTGCCAACACATAGTGAGGCGTATAAAATCGTGCAGCGATCATGGATATGTCTCGTAGTTACCTAAGTACAATCAACATTTCTACAAAAATATCTACAAAATCCGAAAACAATTTATACCACCATATAGAGAATTAAAAGGCCTTTCAAATGAGGGGCTACTTGACCCCCCTTGCTATTTAAGATTCATTAGTTGGAGGCTGCCGGGGCTAGGGGGCTGACATAACAAAGTCGTGAATGACATTGAAATGTGTCCCACTCAAAACAAAAATCGACCTGTCTCAGGATTTTTGCTTGAATGATTGTTTTTTGGTCCCACAGAGGTTTTTTAATAAAAACACTACTTATGAATGCCTCAATTTCCATTTTAGCAACGATTTGAACAGCGATGATAGCAGAGAATTCAAAATTGTTTGAAATCGTTGCTTTGCTCTAGTATCACAGCGCTGTTGCATCGTTGCTCGTCGCTCCACTATACGCGGTTCAATAGGAATGCATTGGTTTATTTTCGCCGCTTTGCTCTCTGCTATCATCGCTGGTTTGCTCGCCGCTTCACTATGTGTTTAGCCTTATACTTAATTGATGATGAATAAACAAACATAATATCTACAACTAGGTACTTACCCCAATGGGCCAAATGGTATATGCATTCAAATATTGATAACCATAACCACCAAATTTGTTAATCGTTTTTATACGAGTACCTACACATAATTTTATAAACATCACTCTTCTCACTAGACTAACCAACCAACATTAACATTTAGCTAATCGTAAATATTTGTTTCTAAATTTAATAATAAAACAATAAAAAATTAGCACGAAATTGAGACAATTTACATGTCCGAATGTAAACAACGTCACTACTGATCAATTACAGGTGTCGCAAAAAAATGACGTCATCAGGACATATTCGGGCGGGAAAGTGTTTTACTGTTTACTGCTGTTTACCACCAAAAAAAAAAAACAAAAACAAAATCAAAACAGGACTTGCTACAATTTAAAAACAATTTAATAATAAAATCGTTCACTTAATAATTAATTATCAAATATTTAATTTACTTTAGAAATTATAAGAAAACAGTAAGTACAGCCCTTTATAAACGGAACAATAAAGACAACAAGATC
>JAZBGY010001402.1:0-19114 GCA_037414755.1 Lydus trimaculatus | reverse complement strand
AATTATTATTTAAACACAAGTTTAATAAGTGTTTGTGAATAATTTGAAAAAAAAAATTTACTTGTACAGGAAGAGAAAACAAGTCAAGCGATAGGCACACAAATCAAGCGAAATTGTTGCGAGTAAGTTGATTTTTAAGAAAAATTAATTGTTAATTATTGATTATTTGTTGTTTATTGGAAAAAAATTGTTTTTCAAAACAATTTTATTGATTTTTTGTGTGTGGTAGAGACGGATGACCTTGAGACAGTAACTTGTTAGAACTTGTCGGCATGTTGTGACGTCATTAGTTTTCTAAGAATTGCGTTACTACGTCACAAATTTCTAGGATTTTCTCAAAATCTAGTGAAAGTTTGCAAACAGGTCACCGTTTCATTTAATGAAATCGTTTTTGCCACAAGTACTTACAGATAATAATTGATAACGGTTTTTTTTTTTGCTGAATAATACAGGGTGATGATTAACAGATAACGGTAAAGTGTTATTTATGCATTAATTTTGTTATTCGATTATTTTTTGTTTAGTACTGTTCCTAATATCCCTGATTACAATCGAAGATTTCTAGATTTTCGATTCAATTTTTTTTAATCAAGTTAGCGTGACACAGGTCAAGTTACATACTCGTGTCAAAATCGAGTAATCCAGTTCTTTTGGATTGTGTTTTGTTTCATTCTTTGGCCAATCAGATTTAATTTTCTATAATGATCGACAATTGTTTGATAGCATCCATGCCTACTGTGATCATATTTATATAAAACGATTTTAATTGTTTTCGGGACTTCCCCAGCTAGAATTATACATGCATCATTATCAAGGTTATCACTATTAATAGATAATTGAGATTTCCGAGAAAATAATTATTGTTTGTTTGTCAATTTTAATTATTTTGTTTTTTTTGTAAATTTCAGGTTGAGCGTGTCAAACACTCAACTCTTTAATTGGTGAACCCTTACAGGAGTCAACATTTTTAAAAAAGGACAAGGCGAATTTAATGTAAGTATTATTTTTTTTTGAAATAAATTTGTTTATAGTAATTTTTTTGTTTATTAGTTATAATAATTAATTAAACAATCTTAAGTGACGTTCTTCATATCATTCGTATTATCAATTCAACACAATATTTATCATCTTTTAATTCAGGATAAAACAATGTAAATTTTTTGTTAATCTTATTTTTCTGTTTGTTTTCTTATTTTTGAAATTGATTTAGTCCCTGTCGAAATGGAAAACGCTGCTGCCTTATCAGCCCTTACAAGCCCATCATGGCGAGAAATTGAAAACAACCAACATACAACAATCAATAATAAATCCAAATTTAGATTTATTAGATGTAGTATCAATCAACGATCTAATAGAACAACAAACAATGTTAAATTGTGTCAATCCATACGACGTAAATCCTATGAATATTGTTGGAATAAACAACAACAACAACAACAACGAGAAAAATATCAAACTCGAAATGGAAGAATTCAGCGATTTAGAACCATATCTACCAGAGGATGCTCAAAAAATGGCGGCAGCCTCAACTCTTATAGATGAACTTAATACACCTACTTTTGGTTAGTGTTGTTGGTGTTTTTCTTTGTACGATAATTCAAATTTGATTTTTATTTATTTGTTTACAGATCGAAAAGGATTTGATTTTACGGTATATGAAAATACTACATATGTACAATCACCATCAACAACAACAACAACAACAAATACAAATACAACAACAAAACCAGCTGATGATCCTTTTAAGTTTGAATATGAATTACTCAGGATGGATAGTGTACAAACAAATAATTCTAATGATTCTATTACTTATAGTAATGATAGTAATAATAATATAAATGAAATGAACATTCAAATACAATCAAATTTTATTAATAATCATAATAATAATAATACAATGCAGGATTCTGAAGCTAATTTGTTATTTTCAACAACAACAACAACAACAAATGAAGCTAATCAACAAGAAAATATTTATATAATTAATGGAAATGAAACCCCAATGCATGTGCATTTTATTGATAATAATCTTAATAATAATAATAATAATAATAAGAATAATGATAATAATAACGAATATATTGTAAATATAACAAAAATAAAAAGCGAATCAAATATGCCATCATCATCACCACCACCAAGTAATCTAGGATTCGAAACACCTGAAGATAGTAATAGTTGTCCAGGTTCAGCAGAATTAATATCACCATCATCATTATCATCATACATTAATAATAATAGTAATAGTAAAATACCAAATTTAAAATTGAATTTCAATTTTACAAATCAACCACCAATTTTAAATACACCTGATGTCATTGATTCAGTTGTTGATCTTGAACATAGTTTCAATATTCTCGATTATGTCGATGATAAGGTAAATTGATTTTAAAAAAAAGTCTTATATAATTCTAATCAATTGTTTTTCAATTACAGGATGTATCTACAGTAAATTTCCAAGATATTGAATTAGAAACACCAACAACTTCAACAACAATAGTACAAAATCAGCGTAAACCAAAAATTGAAATCGAACCTCCATTACCAACAACAACAACAATAGCTAAAAATTATCGTTTTCGTAAACGTCGCTTAAAACCTGATACTGAAGATGATGATGATTCTGATGAAGATTATGTACCACCACCAACTATATCAAGATCGAAACGTTTCAAATATACACCAAAACGTAAGATTAAATGTGAAGAATCTGATTCTGATAGTGATGATACTGGAATTTCATCAATTAGTAATAATACTATTAATAATACAACAATAAATAATAATAATCGTTTAAAAATAACAAAACGTACATCGTCTGTATGTTCGGATTATTCTGATGCGTCAAAATATCGTGAATTACGTGATAAAAATAATGAGGCATCAAGACGATCAAGATTTAAAAGGAAAATGAAAGAATTATCATTGGAAACAGAAGCTGAACAATTAAATGAAAGAAATATTAAATTAAAAGCACAAGTTGAAGAACTTGAAAAGATGGTTAATAATTTTAGAAATAATTTGTTTAAGATTATGCTTAAAAAGTAGATTTTTTCGTAGTAATAAGTGTCTTTTTTTTTTGTTATATATATAGAAAAACGTATTTAAGTTGTGCTAATCATTTGGGGTTTCCTTAGGATTTAAGGACTTTTTATATCTTATCATTATTATTATATAATAATGTTCATTTGTTCTTTGTTTCATTAATTGGATACTTAAACTTTAGAAACTTTGTTTATTTTACGTATTAAGTTTATAGAAATTTTAATATAATTTTGGAGTTTGACCTAATAAAATATTACAGCTTTTATATCTTTGTATTAATGAATTCTCCGGTTTTCCTTGGTAGTTGATTGGGCAAATCCCCTGTTTTCACGTGTTGTGGAAATCCAATAAAATTTTTTCTAGAAATTGCGGAATATCCCGCATTTGAAGATTATCAGTCTCTAATCTACTTCAGTTCTGGAATGATCTATACTTCAATCCTCCATATTTGAATATTTCATAATTAAATTAGATGGCAGCACCAACAATCAACAATGACGGCTCTACAGTTTTTCAGTAGATCTACCGATTTTAGCTTCAGTTTACTGATTTGAAAGTTATCAAATCTTGTATGAAGAAGTAGTAAGAGAAGACAAATTATTCTAGAATAGTACTAAAAAAAAGGTGCTCATCTAATCTAATTATATGAGGAAAAATTTTTTCTTTTATAAAATTACGGATACATTTATTTGACAGTGCGCATGCTACCGAATTTAACCGGGCAACACTGTGACCAGCTGTCTCAAAGTCAGTTTGACAGTTGACAAGTGTGTGTAAAAGTCGTTAAACGATCAGAAAATTTTCGATCAACAAAAGTAAATGGAAAAGCCTCCTAAAGGTCCACTGACTATACCTGGTACGGTAGTAAATGGTCCAAATGCTCAGTTATTGATTTCATCTGGTATTCATGCATTGGATACAATTTTAGGTAAATATATATATATTTAGATAATTACTTGTTGAGGTTATGTTCGTTCCTTTGTTCTTATCTGGAAAAATTTGCCGATTAATTGATTTACAGGTGGTGGAATTCCGGTTGGAACTGTTGCGATAATCGGTTAGTAATTCACATTCAACATTATATTTAATTATATTTGATAATTTGTGATTTTAGAGGAGGATATGCATGGTTCCCATGCTAGAGTGATGTTAGATTATTTTTTAGCTGAAGGTATTGTTAATAATCAATCAACTTTAATAGCCAGTTTAGATGTAAATCCACACAACATAGTAAGTATTGTGTGTGTGTGTGTATGATGTAAATTTTGAAGGAGATTTCGTCATTTTTGGGGAAAGTAACGAATTTTTCGTAATTTGTTTATAGATCAAAGGACTTCCGGCTGTGATTCATAATGAACCTGAATCGAAAATATCAAAAACAAATAATATAGAAAATGATAGAATGACAATAGCATTTAGATATCAAAATTTACCAAAACAATTAAAAGATGAAACAAATTCAATTGGTCATCATTATGATTTAAGTAAAACAATAAATATAAATGATATAGAAAATTCTGATATATTATATTGGAATTGTCATCGAATAGTTAATGATTATTATAATAATAATACATTTACAAATCCTGCATATAATGAATTATTAAAATCAATTAAAAATAAAATAAAAGATGGTAAATTCTTTTTAAAAGATCCATCAACATCAAAACGTACAATATTACGTATTGGTATACATTCATTAGGTTCACCAATGTGGTTACCACAAAAACAATCATCATTTCAAATGATTGCCAATGATAGTCGTGATTTAGATATGTTTATATTTTGTTTGAGAGCATTGGTACGATCTGCATATGCTGTTGCTGTGATCACCATTCCAACACATTTATATCATGAAGTACAATACACTTTTGTTTTTATTTAAATAACAATAATAATAATAATAATATAATTACAGAATTCTCTAGATAGATGTATACATTCTAGTGATATTGCAATGAGACTGCAAACATTCTCTGGTACAGAATTAGAGAACAATTTCAGTTTATCAGATTATCATGGATTTTTCCATTTAACAAAATTAGCAGCAATTAATTCATTTGCATCGAAACATCCAGGTGCTGTTGAATATGTTTTCAAATTGAAACGTAAAAAATTTGAAATTGAAAAATTACACTTACCTCCAGGTAGATTATTTTGTTTTTTCCTCACATCTCGTATTTCGTTTGAAATAATTTTTTATTTATTTATTTAGCAATACAGGAGAGTAATGATAAAACTACACCAACATTGGGCTGTGGAGGCAGTAATAAACATTTATTAGAATTCTAATCCAAGTGTACCTTTAACCAATAACATATTTATTGAAAGAGTATTATATTTTGAACAATTATTACAAAATTCTTTGTCAAATACTAAAAATATGAAAGTCTTGTGATACTTGTTTGTAGATGTAATTAAACGTTTTTATGTACTTTGGTTTTTGAATGATCTATAAAACTTACCTAGATTCGTAAAAAACAGTACGGTTTTTTTTTGTTTGTTGTTAGTGGACAGTGTCGGATTAAATCTTGTGGGGGCTACTAGCAGGGGCGCGCCAGAAATGCCCAGCGCCCCTATACCCCTCCCCATCAATAAAAAATCACTTTAAAAAACGTATCAGTAAGTACAAATGAAATACGACATATGTTAATTATAAATTTATTAAATAAAATTTCGAAATCACAAAAAATTTCTCCCCCCGAGGAAATCTTTGGCGCCCCTACTACCCCGGCGCCTGTGTGCGCCGCTCACATTACACACTGGGTCGGCCCGCCCCTGGCTTCTAGGCAAATGAAATTTTGGGGCTTCTTGCTTCCCAGATTATCTCTCTATACCCACATTCTTATCAACCCACAATTTTAATAAACAAATTTTTCATTTACAAAACAAATCCTAATAATTATACGACCCTTTTGTGTAATCAGCTTACTAACAATCAGTTGCGTTACTAGCCGGCGGCATGCGGCCTGCAACGGGTGGCCCCAACATTTGTTTTCAGAGTGGTGCTTTCTTGTTTGTTGAGCGACTCTTATGAAGTCTTCATCCAAAGATTTTGCACAAAAAACAGCGAATTTTGCTAAAATTATCAAAGTTTTTGCTCAAAAGACCGCAAATCATCAGAATAAGTGAAAAATACTGGGAGAGACGGGATCATCCACCAAGTCATGTCACTGCTAGCAACAAGATTCTCTAGTTGAAGGCATAAATAGGGGATTTACAGGGATGTAAAGCTTTAGGTGAAACGTCCTGTATATGTCTTTGAATATACAGATCAGACAAATATACTTGTTACACATATAAACAAACAATTATTTATTTACAGATTCCTTAACAAAAATATTGCCAAATACTGCAAAATAACGCCAAATATCGAGATCATTGGTTCTATACCACAAGAACACTCACTTATCAAACACAGGTGACAGGTACACTACATTGTTTTTTTTTCTAATAAACTGTTAAAGCGTTGCTGTTAAATTCAATGGATGATTCTTCAATAAACCCCCATCTAGATTAAGAACAGGTGGTGTAGTTGTCGGATTTGATGCAAATCCATTCGTAATCATCGATCTATCATCATCGATTTTCTTATTTTTATCCGATTTCAATCGTTTCGTATGTGGTAAAGCATAACGTAATTGATTCCAAAAATGTGGATTACCCCATTTAATGTACGTATTCGTTTTTAAATACGTTCTAATCTCATCATCTAATTGATTCAAATCAATATCATCTAATAGAATAACAATAAGACGTACACGTCCTTCATTCATGGCTTGTGTATGGGCTGTACGAAATTCCATTTTTGCCCATACACTTTCTAAGAAATTCGGTGATAAAATTACAATTGTACGTTTCGAATTTTGTACAGAATTTATGATTTGTTTTGTTATAAATTCACCAGGTATCCAATCACGTTTATGTAGACAAAGTTTGTAAGGATTTGAATCATTTTCGAGATTTTTTACAAGATGTTCCATTACAAATTGTTCATCTTGATTTGAATAACTGATAAATGCATCATACAGTTTATCTTTATCGAGTTCATCTTCAGTAACCCACCATAAACACCAATTTCTTGCATATAGCCAAACTTTGATTTCTTGTTGATAACGATAGTAGAAAGCTATCAAAACACTGATAAATAAACCGATAATAAGGAGAACACCTGATGTGTAGATTACGATGATTTTCGTCTTACAAAGATCATTTCTGTTTAAATCCACCAATCTAATAGTTGTATTATCACAATGAATCTTAATTGGAATGATTTTATCATGATTAGTTCGCAAGAAACTAGCAAAACTTTGAGCAGAACAATCACAAATCCATGGATTGTCGTCTAAAGAGATGTTTTCAAAATGTTGGAATTTTTCCAAAATTTCATCATCTATCCGACTGATTTGATTATCCCGCAAATCTAGAACCTTTTTGGAAAATTTGATAAAAAAATCATTGTTTAAAAAAATAAAAAATCAAGAATTACCTCAAGTTTAGGAGGAAGACAGTCTAAATTGTGAATCTCATTATGTGATAGAAACAATTTCGTAACATTCTCATATACTGGAATTGTATTTGTCGAAATCTCTTTCAAACCATTACCCTCTAAATGTGTTTCAATATGTTTAACTTTTACACCACCAAAAGGTGGAAGATAGTGCGGTATTTTTGTTAAATTTCGATATGAACAATCGATAATAATCGATTGATCGGATGGTCGCCAATTACAATCGCAATTCTCCACACATATCGTATCATCTAATCCACAAATCAATTGATTGTCGTTTAATAATTTAATTGAAACATTCTTGAATATCTCAGGTGTTGTACAAATTAAATCATCATCAACAAAACTAATCAAATTACGTATAGATGGTAGTAATTGATTTTTAAAATATCTCCAAATTGGATATGCATTACAATCACAATTAATCGGATTATTATTAATATTTACAATACTACCACGATCATTATTGTTTTCTTGACCATTTATTTCCAATTCAATAATATTCAAATCGATTGTTGTGATATTATTGTTTGATAGATCGATTTCGACTTTATGTGAACTTAAAGTTGTCATAAAATCCGACTATAATCAAATTTAAATTAGGAAAAACTGAAGGTTTACATGAATTTACGGATATTTCATTCAAATTTAGCGCGTAAATTCTAATTAGTTGATTTATTTTTACGGATTCAACAATTAAATATAGGCAGCCAACAATACTAATAGTGCTAAGCGCCACCTAGTACGCGATAGATAAACTTACTAGCCTTCGTATAATTGGTATTCTTCAGCAAACTCTTCATCTGTATCTTTATTGGAAATATCCGTAATTCCTGCAATAAATTATAAAAAATTATACTTACAGAAATGGATTGTAGACGATTATTGCTTAAATTAATGCTTCGTAAATCCAACATTGTTAAAATAAGTGTTTGATCAACATCTTCAATTTGATTAAAACTCAAATCGAATTCTTGTAATTTCGTGCAATAACTAAATGGATTTAATGATTGTAAAAATTGATTATCCATCATATTGTGTGATAAATGTAATTCAATCAATTTTTGATTATTAACAAAAACACCATGTTGTATATTATTGATTAAATTCCATGATAGATCTAATTGTTTCAAATTTGGTAAATTTATTAAATTATCATTTTTGATTTGTTGTAATGAATTATTACGTAAATTCAACAATTCTAAATTATTCATTATTGGGAAATTGATTAAATTCTCAATTAAATTATCATTTAAATAGATTTCTTCAATTTTAAACAACGATTTGAACCAATCTTCTGATAAAACTCGTATACGATTATTTTGTAGTTTAATTACACGTAATTGGTTTAAATTTGTAAAAATACCTGAAGGTAAATCAATTAAACTACAATTAGATAAATTCAATTCAATCAAGTTTGTTGAATTTTTAAATAAATCGCCGTTTAAATTTGTTTTAAATAAATTATTCTCCAATCGTAAATGTTCCAAATTCTTATTATTCCAAACTAGATCTATCGGTAATTCTGTTAATTGATTATTATTCAAACCGAATTGTTGGAGATTTTTTAATTGTTTTAAAATATTTCCATCGATATTCGTTAATTTATTCATAGATAATTCCAATAATTTCAAATTGATTAAATCATCGAAAAGATGCGGTTTTAATGCAACCAAATAATTCCTCCACAATTCTAATTTTATAAGATTTGTTAAATTTTTAAAAATTCCATCTGGTAATTCCACAATCCGATTATCGGCAATATTTAAATTTATTAAAAATTTCACCGGTTGGAAATGACGATTTTTGAATTTGATTCGATTCGTTGATAGATTAATTGTTGTTAATTTTGGTGAATTAACAAAGATATCTTCATCTACATCTTCAATATTATTATTGGAAAAATCGAATAATTCTAAATTATCAAAACCTTCCAACACATCTTTATCAAGTCGTTGATTTTCTTTTGTTGTATGTCGAAATATTAAAGTTTTCACACTGGTAGTATTTAAAATGTTTGAAAAAATCCCACGCAAATTACCAATAGGTAATGGACAAAATTTTATCTCAATTGTTTCAATAATTTCAGAAATATTCAATGATGGTAGTAAATCTTGATTGAAATTTGTTATATTCGTACATTCTAATTTTAGAATTTTATTTTGATATTCAATAAGAAGATTCCTATTTGAATCATTCTGTTCTAAACAGGTGAATTCTAAAATTGTGCCTAATTGTAAACAGGTGCAATTTGATAATTTTGGACATTTATTATTTAATGCTTCACTTAGATTTCTATCGAATATTAACCATAACAGTATGAGGAGAAGTCTGGAAACCTCTACCATGATAGGAAGTACCTGCAAAACAATTATAGAAATCTCTAGACTCGTTCATAACTAACAGATGCGTAGGAATAGGGGTGATTGGAGAGCCCCAATTTGGGGTAGCACTGCTCTTGTTACTCCGTACTGCACGTACCCTTATACGACTTCCGATTAATGCACTACTAAATAAATATGAGAGAAGAAGAGCAAGTAGACATTGGCGTTCGGCGTTGCGTTGAGCGCACGTTAGTATTATAGACACCGCGCGTTTAGTACGGCGTTTAATGAGCGTTAGTTGGGCGTTTGAATAGCACAGTCCATAATAAATGGATGCCGAAGAAGTAGCTTATGTGTGGCTCCCATGGACCTAATACATGGACTCCGAGTCCCTATGTTAAACAACAGTGAAATTTCGTACACAGCAAGTTTTAAGGATAGAGAATTGCGTCGGGTCAAGTTGTCTCTTTCTAAATTTCTGCACATGCGCATACACATATGTGTATGAAATCTACCGAATTTTACCGGTTGGTTCTACCGATTTCACTCTGTATCTAACAACACTAACTCACGATCAGTTAGAAAGAATAAGACTACCCCGACACAAGCTATCTGTCTCTAAAAGTGGTAGGCTACACTCCCCCCTTCCGCTATTCGGAGTCCATGTATTATAATATAAGTCCATGGTGGCTCCTCTACTGTCGTTATTAAAGACAAAGACAAAGATAATATCGGGTGCACCCTATTTTGAGGAATGGTCATAATATTATACCCAAAATTGAGACAACGTGAGGCAAAGTAAGTAAAGTGATCTGGGCTTTCCATGTACCAAATAGCCGGTCTTTTTCCAATTTCATCAATAAATAATTCCGCCCAACGCGTGTTTTAACGGAAATCTCGGAACGCGCGCTTTGCTAAAAATGCGCGTGTACATGTGTACACCGATTCGAAATTGTGGGACTCTTGGAACGTGCGTTTCAACACGCCCAATGTCAGGGCCGGATTTGAGGTTGATGATGCTCTACGCTACAGAGAGTTTTTTAAGGTCCTTCTCAAGGTTTTGCAATATTTCATCGACATTATGGAATTTTTCAAATATATTTTTATCGATTTAAAAAACAAATATATTGAGCCACTGAGCTCTGCTGACGTGTTGAGGTCCCTAAGTTGAAATCAACGACAATCCTAGATATTTGGCCGGCCGTGTGGCATAGCGGTAAGTCGATAATCCCTTTTGACTAATGAATTAAATCGACATTTTTTTTTTGAAATTAAAATAGGTTGGCACTTATACACAGCAAGTAGGATCGTTCGACAATAAGGGCCTTTGTAAGAACGCTCTTAACTGTATGATTTAGGACGTTTTTCAATTATGCCAACCACCTAGCTCCTGGCTTAAACTTATTTAGTTTATGCCTAAATCCGGCTCTGTGCCCATTACGTCTACAGAAATACGCTAATTAATATTGGAAAAAAACGAGAATTAAAACCGTATATCCGACGTTTAGTTATAATTCATATTTCACCTACACTAACATTGTCTAATATCAAAATTAAATGGAATCAAAAAAATCTATTTGAGTGGTTTGATTCAAAAGGAACTACGCCAATGATCTGTTTGATAAATTGCAGATTCTATCGACTATTTTTAACAAAATACATAAACAATGCGCAATAGTTTTAAATTAATACAAGTTTATTTATTTTATAAACAGATGAACTACAGGGAAACTACTGGAAAATCCACATTTTTATTACAGGATATTTCATTAATTAAATGTTAGAGTCGTAAATTTCTAATTTAATGAATTTAAAGGTTGTTTCATCTAAATTATATTAACAATATTTATCAATTGATGAGACCTTGGATCAATAAACCGGTTAGATACTTATTTTGCATAAATTTGTAGTTTTTCAATTTATTTTGAAAATTTTCTACTATAGTATACGATTAGGCTTAAAACACACGAAAACATACCTATTTGTCTATACTTTAACCGTTTAACCAATGGCGACACAGAATTTATTAGCATGCTAGAATAATTCTAGATTGTTATTGGCTAAAATCATAACGACGTTTATCACTATATCATGGATGAAAAAACAAACAAATTTGCCGTCAAATTATTTTGTTTGATTGTGATATTTGTACGAAATTTGATTGTTTAGTGGAAACCTTTGTTAGATTTTCCACAATGAAAACGCAAAACTGCCTGTGTATTGGTTGTCATTTTATCTTATCGAGGATACCATTTCTAAGGAAGTTTTTCAAATCTTCAATTGAAAAAAGTAATTCCGTAGGTATACTATATCTACATAGATTATGTCATAATACTCCATTTATATACAAACTCTTTGCCGCGTTCAGTTGAATTTATTGTATTATCAACGTAAGTTTAACAATAATTATTTATCATTAAATAATAATATTAATAATAATAATAAAAACAATAAAGGTCACTCACTGTATTTCTAGAATCAATTCTTCAACAATAACAACAACAAAAATTGTTTAATAAACTTTAAAAGTGAAATTTATCCACCAACTTTCTAATCACGTATCTCATTCTAACACGGATATATACTACATAACACTACAAATACACACTTTATTAGATGGAATATTACAATTTTCGTTACATATTTATTGTAAAATTACACCAAATTGCCGTTAATTAATCAAACTTCTATTGAACATTAAGTGTGTGATGTTACTTTTGGTTAAAACACATAAAATTCACCGTGACGTGATCAATAGTTAAACAACAATAAAAAAAAGTACCACCAAATCCGTAATGGTTTAAACAAATAGTGGGGCCGAGGTCAGCTGGATTAATATTGTATGGTTTTGATGAGAAACCAACCGATCGCTCTAGGAGGCAGTGAAAGAGAAATTTCGACCATAATTATCTATTCTCTCTTTTTCTTTTTTTTTTTAGAATGTTACACTATAATTTATAAATATTACCGCTTCTTTTTTTGAAAATTGCGCAAAATTGTTCGAATTTTGCGCCATTACTTCCGACACGCCATCTAGTAATTAATAGTAGAAGCGTTAAATTTTATATTCTTCAACAAGCTCCTCATCTCTACTTTTATGAATATTCATAAATTAAAACATTTCACACTCTTTTCTCAATTGATATCAATTTTTAATGCTAATTTTAACATTAATGTTTCGTATAAATACAACAAATAGCTCAAATTTGATTTGCATTAATAACTCCTCTTAACACACATTTGAAAAATCAAAATAGGTGTTTGTATCAAATTTATTCATCTCAGGTAACACAATCTTAATCATGTTAATAGAATATCCTGTTAGAAAATATTTGCCAACACCCTGAAATTTAAAAACAATGACTATTATTTCGGATAAATCGTGACTAGAAATTATATACGAAATTTACATACAGTAACACTAAGTGCCAAGAGTTAGAAGTCTCATCTTTATTTATATGATATTAACATTAGAAATACTGGAAAAAACACTAATGGGAATACTTATTAGTTACTACAACCAGGGACGTGCAAATATATTCAAGGGCCCGGGTATTGCAAAGATGCATATGGGTACACTTGCTTAAATTATATACATGTTAGAAATTATCCAAATCAATAAATAAAGACTTCATAATGCAGTCAGGGGGTCATTTTTGGGCCCTATATCTGGTAGGCCTAAAAATGTCGTACTCTCCATTTGCACGGCTCTGACTACAACAATTGTATGGAAGATGACAATAAACGAAAATTTGTTAGACTCCTAAAAAAGGGATGATAAAACACTATAATTTTACAGGTAAATCAATGAGTAATTTTCTTCCATACCTTTAGAAATATTGTTTTTGAATAATATTAAAATCAAATTTCCCGCTAGAGTTAGTAGCGACCTCTTATATAAATATTGGAACAGTTGGTAATGATTTAGGGATTATTACGTTATTGCTATTGGCGACAATTAGTGATTTATTTTTGAAATCGCTCCAACAATATTATAGCTTTTCCCAGTGCGGTTGGTCAATATAAATATTTCAAATGTAAATTATTAAAATTACAAACACTTTTAGACGAATTCTAATTGTTATAAGAATACAGTTTTAAATTATTGATTGTTTTTATTGTTATAAAATTTGTCAAACTTTGTTGTAAAATAATTTTTTTTTGTAGACAGTTTGCATGTCATAATCTATATGTAGTAGTTTTTTTGACAACTAATCTGTCAAATTCCAATTTAGGTTATGTTATGATTATTTAACAAATTGAATTTATAATTTTCCACAGAAACAGAAGAAACATTGCTTGAAGGTAGGTTTCCTGGGTATTATCATAGGTTGATAATGATAATGTAATATTAACCCGAAATAAAGGATTAATGAAGGATAATGTAAATTATGCAAATCTAAAAAATGATTCCCCAAATGAAGGCGTCGAAAGGTAAGTGAGGTAAGTATGAATGTTTTTGGAATTTATACAACAATTAGGTGATTTGGGGCAGCATTTTTTGGATTTGCGTTCCTTACATTATCCTTTATTTGATTCCTCACATATTACATTATTGTAATAAATATATGCAATACCCAAGAGCCCTACCGTTAAATAATGACAAGTCGTACGAAAAACGTTACAACACGTATTGAATTAGAAATTGAACGTAATCGTGAAGAATCCAATTGGTTGAAAGTGATCGAATTAGCTGAACAATTAAAAGAGAAATCACCGGAATCTTGTAAGACGTTATTCTATCAAATCATTTGTTTTTAAATAATAATTAATAATTGATTATTAGCATATCTTGCTGATTTTTTAATCGGTGAAGGCCGTTTAGAACATTATCTAGAAGAATGTCCACCAATTAATGATAATATAAATCGTGCAAAAATCGGTTTAATTGAAGCTAAACGGTACTTATTACAAGTCATCAATGATAATGGAATTAAGGTAAATCTTCACTTCTTTTACATTTCTTTTATCAATTAAATAATGATTTGATTAAAGGCTGGAGTGGCTATGGATGCTCATCTATTATTGGGTAAACTCCAATATGCTTGTGGACAATATGCTGAAGGTATTGATCATTTTAAAGTTGCCGATCTTCAGAATTTATCCGAAAAGAAATTACCTTTGTACGTTTCATTTAAATCATTAATTTAAAGGAATTAATTAAAATTTTATAGGCGTAGTTTAAGAATTGTTGCTGAATCTTATGCAATTAAAGGTCTTTGTTTACAAAAAGACACATCCGCATCAACAAAATTTAAAAAAGCTGAAAAAGATGATGAAATGATTAAATGTTTCGATTTAGCATCTGATTTAAGTCTTTTATATATGCAAAAAGTTGAAAAAGAACAAAATACAACAATCGGTACAAATACTGGTACACATTCACCACAACCACCATCATCACAAAAAACATTAAGTATAATACTTGAACAAGCATTACAAGAAGCACCATCTATTCATTTACAACATGGTAAACATAATGAAGCATTACAACGTTATCGTGGATCACTTTGTGCAATTGAAGCTGTTGGTGTAACAGCGGTACGTTTGAAATTAATGTGTCAAATGGCTGAATTATTATTACGTGGTGTAATTGGTGATAAATATCAACCACCACATGATCAACAATCTAATAACAACAACAACAACAACAACAATAATAATATTAATAATAATAACAATAAGAATTCGTTATGGAAGCCGAAATATTATGCTTCATTAAATCAATTTGTTCCAAAGAATGAATGTGAAGAGACGATTTTATTGTTGTTAGTTGCTGAATCGATGGCTGTACGTAATGCTGTATTATCACAATCACCGGAATTTAAAGAAGCCCGATTGAGTGCTTACCAAGAAGCTACAATGGTTTATGATTTATTAACAATAGCGACAGTAAGATGGGGACAAGTTGCTTTATTACAAGAAGTATTTTATTATAAGAAACATAATTTTTTGTAGCCAAATTTAAATGTTATTTTTTTTTTTTGTAGTCATTAGAACGATCGATGAAGTTCTCATTTGAAGAACTCCATTTATGGAAACAGCATGCTCTTAGTTTAATATCAACCGGTCGTTATGTGCATGCTTTAGAAGTATTACGTGAAGTGATACGTTTAGAACCAAATAATGTGTCAAATTATTTGTTAGCTGCAAAATTATGTTATGAACATTTAGGTTTAGCAAAAGAGGGCACTGATTTTAGTATTGATGCGAAAAAAAATGAAATCGATACAAATTCCGGTTTATTAGGTCGTTGTTATGTTTATATTGGTATCGGTTATCATTTACAATCTGAGATGTGTTTATTAAAAAAAGATAAAGAAGATTTAATGGAGAAGGCAATTGATAATTTCCAAAATGCTGTTGAAATTGATCCATATGATCATTTAGGTCATTATTATTTATCATTACAATTAGCTATAATTGGTAATATAAATGATGCTCAAAAACATGCACGTCGATCATTAGATTTACGTTCAGAGAATTCATCAACATTACATTTATTAGTTTTATTATTAACAGCTGAACGTAAACATACAGATGCTTTAATTGTTGTTCAAGATGCATTAGATGAATATCCTGATTGTTTAAATTTAATGTATGTTAAAGCACATTTAGAATTACATCAAATTGGTGGTGATAAAGCATTAAATACAGCAAAACAAATGTTAGAATTATGGAAGAATTTATATGAAGGACAAACAAATTCTGATATACCAGAATGTGATAGAAAAAGCGATACACGTTCAGTCTTCCAATTATATACATCAGAAATGTCTGATAAAGATTCAAGTTCATTACAATTATATAATGCGGCTGCAACACGTATTGAACAAGCATTAAGTGAAGTAGCTAGTTCAATGAGTAGTTTTAATCCACGTCCAGGACCACAACGTGCATGGTTATTACAAGTTGAAGTATGGTTATTATTAGCTGAATTATATTTAGCATTAGATCAACCAGATGATGTACAACAATGTATACATGAAGCTACACAAATCTATCCATTAAGTCATCATATAATGCATATGGTACATTTACAAATTATACTCAATGACATGGAAATTGCAACACCAAGACTGGGGTAGGAATTTCTTAACTAAACTGATAATGGCTTATCTGGCAGTTCTTTCACTTTCTTTTTACAATTTTACCAGGTGTATGTTTTGCGAAATTTTGTTCTTTTCTTTATTATTTTGACTTTTGATCGTTGTTTTATTGTATCCTCATACCTAGAGTGCATCAGCGTGGAAATGACCGCCAATTGAGCGAATTCGACAGAGGTCGTATTGTTTGGTTTGCGCGAAGGTGGTTTATCGTTCAGAGAAAATGCAAATCGCCTTAATCGGAACCAATCCACCATTATGCGTTGCTATGAGACATGGACTAGGGAGGGTCAGAAGAGAAACCGAATAGCAAAGAATCAAATGGTTTTCACGACCGCTATTTTCATCTTATGACAACAAGAGACCGATTCTCCAGTACTAAATCAACTGCCGATCAATGGTCGTCCTGTAAACCTTCGAATGGTTTACCGCAGAGTCAGAGCTTTCGGTTTGCAATCGTATCGTCCACATCTTGTGTGGACGTGCAGAACGTCGCAATGTTGCATTATCTGTTGCGAGGTCTGTGCACCAAACTGTAGGGATTATGGTATAGGGTGCTATAACTTACGGGAGTAGGTCTTGTTTAGTATTCCTCCAAGGCAATATGCCCGCCTAGCGATATGTGGATGAGGTGGTAGAACCCCATATTCTTCTATTTTTTGGGCAGTTGGAAGGCCCATGTTTCCAGCAGGATAATGCTTGTTCTCATATTGCAAGACGTTCTATGGACCGATTTGCATGTTTGGGATGTTATGGGGAGAAGATTTAGGAACTTGCTGCAGCCTTTGCAGACACCGCAAGCTCTACAGCACGAATTATAGTTTACTTGGGGCACAATACCTCAAGAGGTAATCGACCATTTGATAGAGACGATGCCACGAAGTGTAGGAGAGAAACCAACCCATTATTAATAGAAATTATGGTTATATTTTGTTCTTTTTTTAAATGTTCCTACCCCTTCTTGGTGTTGCAATTTCCATGTCATTGAGTATATGTCAATCTATAACAATCACATATTAAATTAATAACAATTTATAGAAAGGTCTATTACATATGCATCGTCAAGAATGGTCTGAAGCGAAATTGTGCTTCCAAAATGCTGTAGCTATAAATCCACAACATGTGAAATCTCTACAAGAATTAGGTTTAGTCTACCATTATTTAGGTTTACAAGGTTTAGCAGAGATGACATTCCGTGAAGCGGCAAAAATCGATCCGAAGAATCATATAACATGGTAATTTGTTTTTGAATAATAATAAATGTTTATGTGTTGTTTATTTATTTTTGTTGAAATGAAATTACAGGTACAATTTGGGGAAAGTTTTGGAAGCTTTAGGGGAATATGAGAAAGCTGCTAGTGCAATGGCTACAGCTTTAGTGGAAGAAAAGAATAATCCAATACTTCCATTCAATTCAGTTCCTTTATGTTTTGAATAATTAAATATGTTTACGTACATTAAATAAATGGTGGTTGTTGTTGATTTATTAATAATAATTTTAAAGAATGTTAATATTTTAAACAAAATTATGGTGATAGTACTTAACATTTATATGTTGAGTATGTAGAGACTAGTCTGATATTGACGGGATAATTGTCCATTTATCGTTATCTAATTGTAAATCTGTTAATATTATCAATCAACAATTGTACTTCAACATTCCGAATATTACTTTATTTGCCTGATGACTTAATAAATGTATAATACTAAAATTTAAATTTGGCGGTTTATGTAAAAAGCGGCCATTTTGATTTAATCATCTTACTATCTAAAACCATTGAACTCTATACGTAGCACTCTCTTCATCTTTTTTATGCTAGAACCCTTTGCGGTTTAAATGGATAGATAAGAGGAACCCTACAAAACTTGACATTTTTCTTCACCTATAGTTTGTTTAAGATCTAATCCATGGATATTTGTCGAAAAAGTTGAAGAAAGTCAATATTCCAGGATCCCTCTTACCAACTCATACCGCCACGTTGGTACAATGGCAACAACGCAAATCTTTCTCGATACCGTAGTTTGTGGTGGTTACAGTATTTTTTCTGACTGGCCAATTGGTGATTACAGGGTCCCTC
The DNA here is from genome assembly GCA_037414755.1 of Lydus trimaculatus. Taxonomy (NCBI): domain Eukaryota; kingdom Metazoa; phylum Arthropoda; class Insecta; order Coleoptera; family Meloidae; genus Lydus; species Lydus trimaculatus. The sequence continues at coordinate 51 of JAZBGY010001402.1, read as the reverse complement.
CAGTCTTACGGGGATAAATTCCGACGACCACGTGACTTTATCTTGTTATCG